>LOEQ01003517.1:99382-120979 GCA_001685075.1 Bramus lutescens
GGTCTGGTGCCCTCTTCTGGCCTGAAGGCATACATGTAGACAGAATATTGTATAAATAAATAAATAAATAAACAAATAAATAAATAAATATTAAAAAAGAGTTGCAATACAATTTTTATAACCTATACTCTCAATTACTTAATCCCATATCATACATCTCAACTTGAAGATCTCATGGATTCTACAGCCCATCCCGAGTATATATTTAGTCCTAGTTGAAGTAGCTGAATGTAGGTCAATATGTCTAGATAATTTTGCTGTAAGTCAGTTTTGGCCACAGTGAATGTCATTTGTCACTAAATGTATAAAAACTAAGGAAAAGTTATAACCTCTTTTTCAGAATGAGAGAACAGCTTCGTCTGCAAGCTTTCTTACAAGTTGTGGTCATTTTAAAATTTCATTCCTGAAAAAATTCTTGCTAAATCCTCTTCTAATTAGGTGGGCTCAACTCTTGTAGTCTTAAAAAATTCCAATAGGCTTACTTTGGGATATTTAATGAAATACTTTGCTCTAGGCCTGCTTGTCCGCAGAGGATTACATATTTTCTGATGTCCTCCTTCAACTAAGAAAAGAATTTTATGTGATCTGAAAATAAAATAAGAAATGTGGAAGAATCTTGTACCCTAAGAACACAGATTAAATTGAAATTGTGCTTTCTGATTATGTCTATGAAATTTTGTAGCATATTTCTCATTGATGTTTCCAGCAGTTTGTCTTTTGTTGAGAAAAATGTGCTCAGAAAGTGAAATTCCGTAATTCTAGGGAAATACTTAAAATTCAAACATATGCATAAAAGAAAAGTGCTTTTTCCATGGGAACTACTTCAGCCTTTAAGATGCTGGTCCACGTTGGGCATGGTCTCATGTATTTTAAATGCAGACAAAAAGCATGCATGGGTCTCTTGGATGCTGGGTTTTGTTCCAGTTCCCAGCACATGCAGAGAACTGTGAATTTATCTTCAAATAAATAAACTTTTGTTATACTCCATTTCCGGCTATCGTGGAACTCTTTTGTACATCAACAAATTGGTGCCCAATAGGTCCTGAGTCCACAGCTACACACAGCTTGGCTCAGCTGGCTCGCTGCGGTGAGTTGGCAATTTCCCACAAGCCTGCCGACTACGCCAAGACTATCTGCAATTATACCAAACAGTAATCCTGAAACTTAATCATTATTTTAGTTTTTGCAAGATCTCATAGAAATACCATCTCCCCCATGAAAGCTGGAAGTAATTCTAGAAAATGACATCCCCTCTTCCAACAGAGTTTTTCCTCGGGGTTAAGGACATCTATTAGGGGTTTGTTATAATTGGTATAGGGCTTGGGGTGGAAATGAAGCAGGCTCAGGGACCTCTCTTGAAAATAAAAGTAAAGGAGAATGAATAGGTTGGGATAATAGGTAGATTAATGTGAGTTACTAACCTTAATAATAATTGTGAGTCATAGTGAGATCACTTATGAGCTATTATTTATAGAAAATTTACATTGGTATAGATTCTTGCATATTGATACAGATTCAAATTGTATTTGCTATATTGAATATGCTTCTATTTCTGTTTAAAATATTTGTGCAACTATGCAAAGTTATTTTGTCATATTGTATGCATGCATTTTTATACCTCTGCTTAAGATATTTTGTATATTGATTCAATTTGGGGATATATTTTTTAAAGTTATAAATGCTCAGCCAATAGTTTAGGTTTGTTACTAGTTAACTCTTACATTTTAAATTAACCCTTACTTATTATCTATGCTCTGCCACATGGCTCAGTACCTTTTCTCAGCACAGCAAATTCATCTCCTTGTGATTCCCAAGACCCCTCCCCTTCTTCTTTGTGGTCTCTTTTTATCTGCAAGTCCCAGCTAACCTCCACCTGTCCAGCTATTGGCTATCAGCTCTTTATTAAACTAATCGCAGTGACATATATTCTCACAGCATGAAAGAATATTTCACATTTCCCCTTTGTAATTAGCAAGTGGCTTGTAAGGAAATGCCTTCAAATAGTTATCTATTGTTTATCAAAGCCTTGAGCAACAGTTTGATGGTACAGTTGAGAGGTGCTGGAGACTTTTAGGAAGGCTACTGTCTCACAAAGTTTCCCTATCATGAATTGCCTCAACACAGACCAGAGCCCTGTACCTCCTGACCACTGGTCAGACTAGAGGCCAGACCAGGCCCTTTTTCTTTGTAAACTGGTAGATTGTCTTTGCTATTTTGTTGCTGCTGTCTGACAAAGCTACAGGTCACTCCAGTATCTCTAGGAGACTCCAGGCATCCTCCCTTAGATCCTTGATCTTGCCTCTACACCTTTAAGAGTTTAAGTACAGCTTCAAGGGTGCAGATGGGGATTGTTAACCCTGGAAAGGTCCGTGGAACCACTGTAAACACTGGCCCTCTTTGTTTCTAAGGTTCCTGGGGCCCCACAGTGCCCGGGGACCCTGCTTTAAGAGATTTGTTCTCTCCTCTCCTCTAGGACATCCTTGCCCTGGCAGAAGAAGGGCAACATGGGGAAAGGAGATGGCCTTGGGGAAACTTGGCAGCCATACTGGTAGCTCTTCTGTGGACCCAGCTCCTTCTCTGTGAGCCTGATAACCACCTAGGCTGCAGGACCATATGTACACGCATCAGAGGGTGTAAGGAGTGAGTGGCAGGGAGCCCTGCACAGGGATAGAGGCCCTTCTCACAAAGGGGAACTGAAATCTTACTAAGATGCCCTAACAGGCCACACTTTGTCTTGTATGGAGCTTATTCCGTTACTGAACTCTTATTGCACTATACATTTCTACCTCTGATCAAGATACTTATTTATTGTTTACATTTTGAAGTCATTGTCTTCATTTGCTGCACATTTGTTTAAAGATTGTTTAATTTTTAGCATGAAACCTCAATCTTTAAGCTATATAGGTATTAAGAATTACAGGTCAATAGTCATCCATGTTTGTCATACTTATAGTTAGACTAATCAGGTTCCTTAGATGCATAGATTGTATTCCATGTAGATAAGTAATCTTCAGACACTTCAAAAACTGTAGAATATGGGCAAATAAATAACTTAGGATTCTGTTAACATGAGACATGATTGCTCCTGGCACTACCAATTTATTCCTGAGAGACTGTTGGGCACCAAAAACACTCCACTAAGAGCTTGTTTTCTTTTTAGCAAAACTGGGCTTTGGGAAAATAATTGTCCCTGTCTTGACCATTGACAAAATGCACAGTGTCCAGACTAGACAAGCAAGATTTAAGCAAAAAAGATTGCCAAACCTTGCCAAGACAGGGTAAGATGGTTTTTGAATTTTCCTGCCTCTGAAAATGGTCTATCATATACTCTAGACCTTAGCCAAAGTTGGTTGCCCCAACATTGCAAATGAGATTTTTGGTGAATGCCCATGCAGCTGGTTGTCTCTGTCATTTCTTGCACCTTTTGGAAGTTGTTTGATTGCACTTCCTGCTTACTCAAGTAATATTATTTCTCTCCCCAGGTCTTTGATGGAGTTGAAGACTAGGTACTCATAGCTACTTTTCTGTCATGGTTTAGCCAAGCCATTTTTAATATAAGACGTAGACTCCTTAGGATAGGAAAACTGTAGAAATATTTAGCATATATTTCTTGTTTGATGTTGTTCATGGTTATTGTGATTCTATTTTTAAGTATGTTTTTGTCTCTTATTTTCCCTGAACAATACTTTATATGTGTTCTTATTGTGTATAGTTTTGTATTAGGCTTAGAACTCTCTTATTTAGACAAAAGGGGGAGGAGCTGTGGGAACTCCTTCAACCAATAGCCTTTAAGATACCATCCCACTTTGGACATGGTCTCCTGTACTATAAATGCAGACAAAAAGTGTGTGGGAGTCTCTTCACTGCTGCGTTCAGTTTCAGTTCTGAGCACATGCAGAGGACTTGCAGATTGCTATTCTTTCTGTGAGTTTGTTCCCAAATAAATAAACCTTTATTATATTCCATCCCAGGATATTGTGGAACTCTTTAGTAAGCCAACATGCTTTTTTAAAAATGTGTTTCAAGATGTCAAATACTTATTTTATTACTCATAAAATTTCAATAAAATGTGCTACAGAATTATGAATAGAAGTGCAGAGTCATGTCAAAGACATAAACACTGGGGTAGCTTTAAACCAAGCCTCTAGTCATCAAAGCAGTCACAAGTTATAAAGATTTTATCTGTATGATAATTATAAAATGAAGTTTGACATAAAAATTGCTTTTGTCTGTGTTTTAAGCAGTAACCATTAGCTAATATAGAGAGAAATGAAGCACACCAAAGTCCCATTAAGAACAATTTTTTATAATTTTAATGAAATAAAGTAACAGTAATATTAGAAACAATTAATAAAAGAGTCAAACCTCTTCATTTGGTAGCTTAATGTACTGGACAAACAAGTTTATAAAAGGGCAGAAACAAAACAGAGAATTGGGTAAACATGCTTCTAAAAGAACCATACACATTTCTCAATAACATGAAATTATGTCAATTCATTTGAAATTCCTGCTGTGGCATGAAATTTTGTGAAATGTTGCCAGTCTTCTATACTTTTATATGAATAACAAAGGAGAAAAATAAATATTAAATTGACATGATTTTCAAATGACTCTGCAATCAAACAACTAAGCTGGAGTTTAGTACCATTTGGTTATATAGGTGTTCTTCATTCTCTACTGCCTGAACTACGTAATGTGTGAGACGTTCAAAGCTGATGATGCCAAAGGAGGATTGTTTTCCAGTTTCATTTCTGTTTTGAAATGACTCCCAACTTGTAGCTCAGACTTACAGTGTTCCTCCTGCTTCTAACTGCCTGGCTCAAGGATAATTTTCTGTTTGTCACAGTTACTGAGGTATCTACAATTACCGTTTCTTCTTTTCTAAGTGTTAAAAAAAGTAAGGGTTTGGACAATGAGATAAAACTTGGTTGAACGATATTGTAGCTAAAGGAACAGTGGCTGACTTGCTGCTTTATGTGAAGCACTTACATAAGACAGACTTAGGAACCCATTTGCCCACCTGAATTTCAGATTAGTTACTTACTACTCAAGTCAGACACAGATCATGTGACATCCTGAAACATGGTGGCACCTTGCCCAGTGGAGCAGTGACTGGCAGAGACAGGATCTCTAAATATGCTTCATTCATTCTCCTAAGTCCAGGAAACGTTTTATTCAATTAACAGAGTAGCAGGTCTTATGTTTGTGTTTCTTAGCACAAAGGCTAAAAAATTTAATATTATTATCACTCAAGAGTGTGGTGAAGAGTCAAACCAAAAGGAACTCACACAAATGTCAATAGATAATCTTAAAAAGGGGTCTAAAAGACACAAACTTGACATCTCAGACACTATACCCATAAAGTCTCATCAACATTGCTGCCTAAACAAGACCTGACCAACAACTTAATGCCAACACCAATGGGCATTCTAACAGGGAAGAAGAAAGTTCCTATGCTCATGGGGCCTCACCTGCAGAAACAGTACTACGGGCAACTGAGAGTGAGAGACAAGGTGTGCCTCCTTAGGCAAGAGTTCCACCCCCAGATGGTTGTCGAATACAAAGTGGTCAACGCTGAGATCAGATCCACATAGATAGCATTATACAGACTATATTGTACTTGTGAATTTAAGAATACGTATAGATATATCAACATTTAAAGAAGCAAGTCATGAATTTGGGAGACAGAGTAAGGGAGTACATGGAAGGGGTTTATAATAAATGAAAGGGGACAGGGAGAAAATGATACAATTATAGCATAGTATAAATAATATTTTTGCATTTCTCCCACTGTGCAACAGGCTTAAGTGCAGAATATTTCTTTTTTGTTTCTGCCTGAAAATTACATTTACAAATGCATAAAATAAATACAATTACTGAAGTCACTTATTTGAAAAATTGATTGTGAAGATTCTTTATATATTTTAATTACATAAGTATGTATGGTATGTTTACATATAATGTATATTCATCTATGTACATATATATCCTTGACATATGTATATATAAAGATTATACTATACAAGCATTTAACCTGGTTTTATAAATTTAATAAATATTACTTAATATTGACAAACAGACCTTTGCAATTTTCAAAGCTACAATTAATATGGAACTAGAGTACATATTTAAATAATGAAAATCATTAAGAATTTACATTATGACCAAGTTGTCACTATTTTAAAGAATGCTCAAAGCAATGCTATTGTTTATACATTTTATTCGTAGTACAGATTTATTTAAAAATTAATTGGTTGGAAATTTCTTCTAAATCTTGGTATATTATATTATAGTTTACAAATATTTCAGTATCAAAACCTTTAATAATCATACCAGAGAATTGATGCTCTGATTAATACTGCAAGGGGGTCATATATTCCTACCAATATCTTACCCAGGCTATTGCTGAGGCATAAAATTATAAAAAATTAAATAAAGGTCCCTTTTTCTCCCATGTGAGTACAACGTTCAGGTGTCTGTTCATTAACTTTATGTTTGTTTCTCATCATTTAAGTTAGCCCTATCATTAATGCTGAGTTCCCTCTTTACTGGAGATAGTCTGTCCCACATGTGTGTAGCTGGTCTGTCACACAGGTTTAGAACCTGAAGTGATTGTTTCAAAATAGCTTTGAAAAACAACAGTTGTAAAATGCCAAGTGTTCTTATGCTTAACTATAAAATACTTTTTTAAGCTTCAAAAGATTTTAAGCACCCCGAATAGTTTTTTGTTACACAAAGGGTTCATGGAAGTAAAAATTTTCACTAGAGGCCAATTATTTTAGTACACATCAGGAAATTTGATTGTAGAAAGATATTAATAGTTCACTTTCCCTGATAGAAGGTGACACAGCAACAGTTATCCATGTAAATATGGAAATGTTTCTTTCAAGATTTTAAAATGGAAGTAATTTTTTCCAATATTACTCCCTTTTTATTTTTTCTTGCTATTGTCATTTCAACTTAGCACTTGTTTCCATGTGGGTAGAATTCTTTTTAGCTCTCAATAATGCACTGGAGAACACCATGTGGTTATTCTCTCTAATGTATAATGCTGATAATTTTACACTCTAGGGTCACAACTGCGAGTTGTTTGCAGTCACCAGTTGTGGTGGACTGGAGTCCTTTCATGATCCATCGCCTTCCTTTTTCTTCATATCTGTTCCTCCAATTCTTTTTAATGGAAGCTGTGCTCCAGCTAATGTGGACATAGTGGCAGTGTCCTGATAATTTTCCTGGCTTGATATATGCCCTACTTCTTTATTTCTGTACTAGAGATTAAACAACAGCCTTATGTATGCCACGCAAGTACCCTACTAACCGAAATATAAGCTGGTTCCCCACAGTATTTTAAAATTCTAGCTTGAGGTGGACAAGATGGCTCCACAGATGAAAGTACTTGCTGCCAAGTCCAATGACCTGAGCTTGATGCTCAGGATATACATGGCCGGAGGAGAGAAGTGATACATGAATCTTCTACTCTGCCTTCTGCATGCCTGTGGTGGTATGTTTACACCTCTTGTAAATAAACGTAATGAAACATTAGAGCTAAGCTAAACTAAAATGTTAACCCTTAAAGAAAGCTTTTTAAAAATCAGTTATTTACAATAACTTATGGATTTCATCAATAGCCATTGTAGATTAACACACTCTGTTTTTAGCAATTGTTAACAATGAACCCAAATATTTGTGCAGTTGTATAAATAAACAAGCTAATTTACTGTGGTCATCCATATTCAGGAAACTGCTGTATTGCAGCCACTTTGAAATTAGCATTTCTGTCTTTTTTTGTTGTCTTACTTCCTCCATTTGCTTCCCTCCTGTGAATGAACAGCTACCATGATATCGTGCATTAAACATATGTATAGCAAAGTTGAAGTCAAAGGAACCACCAGGCAAAATTAAATTGAGATCTTATAGTTAGCCTTAAAATTATAGCTAGAATTTCCCCTTTAGTATACAGATTTGAGCAATTTAAGTAAGAAGTGCCAGGGATTTTATTTTGGGGAGGTGATGTGACTCAGAATATCTATGTCCTTGAATTCACGTTGGCAATAATCAGCTGAGCCAAAGGGCGCGAGACTGTACTTTGCCACTCACTGTTCCCACTGAGATTTTGATCTGGGATTTTTAAACTGAGCCAAGCAGGTAGGGGAACTGACTGGCATCCATCTGATGCTATTGTGTGTTGAGCTAGATGCAAACTTGCTTTGTGGGTTAAACCAGCTTCAGTCATCCAACAGGAATTCTAGTGTGCACCTGGTCTGGAGATGTCTCATTATTGCTAGTACTATCATCTTCATTGTTCAATTATAGGGGCCACTGAAAAGTTTGATTACTCTTTTGGACGTCTCTAGGGAGAGGGGCTGCAGGATTAGGTAGCCACCATGTGTTGTTGCAGAAAATAACAGTTGTAGCTTATGTGTATTTTCTACTCAGGATTTAAAATGTAGAGCTGAAATTCTTTTAAAAATGACAACAAAATGCCTATTCCTTCTAATATTTTTATGTTTCCAAATGGCTGTTCTGTCATAAAAGTAGTAATTCTTTTCACGGTAAGTCACTTCTTGAAGAATTATAAAACATACGTTTATATCTCTCTAGAACAGTGGTTCTCAACCGTCCTAATGTTGTGACCCTTTAATACAGTTCCTCATGATCTGATCATTCCCAACCATAATATTATTTTAGTTGCTACTTCATAACTGTAATTTTGCTGCTAGTATGAATTATAATGTAAGCATGTGTTTTCTAATAGACTGGATCTTCAAAGGGGCTGTGATTCACAAGTTGAGACAACTGCTCTAGAATATAAAGCAAGCCTGGATATGTGGCACTTAGGAAAGTTTGGTGATGATAAGTTTATGACAACATAGACAAAAAGCAGACTGTTTCAGAGTATAAGAAGGTTCAGATATTTAAGAGCCAGACAGTAAAACTTCTAAGGAAAGTGCATGTGACCAAATCAAAAGTGATTGGAAAGTCGTAGTGAAGGATAAGACTTAACTAAATATTTTTATGGGAAGTTACAATTATTGCAATCACTCACTTAAATGTAATAGAAATGATCTTTATGGTAGCCACAAATATCTACGAGGACAATGCCTGTTTAGTTTCAATAATCTGCCATTTTAATGATATTAGGTTGAAATCTTATCATGTGATAATAGCTCTTTTATGCTACCAATTTCACATATGTTGGAATGAAGAGTCAATGTTGGTTCAGAGTGTATTTAACATTCAAGAGTAATAAAAATGACAGTATTTTCTAGTGACAAAATGTAAAGTTTGACTTTTTCTGATCA
Source organism: Bramus lutescens (assembly GCA_001685075.1). NCBI lineage: Eukaryota > Metazoa > Chordata > Mammalia > Rodentia > Cricetidae > Bramus > Bramus lutescens. Next base: position 108,685 of record LOEQ01003517.1, read on the forward strand.
ACATATCAAGGAATCATACAAGTTTAAATTTAAATTTATTTCATTTTAGTGTCTGAATATTTTACCTGCATGTGTTTCTGGTATTTATGGAATTCAGATTAGGGAGTTAGACCCCCAGAAACTGGAGTTACAGATGGTTGAGAGTCACAATACGGGTTCTGGAAATCCAACATGCATCTTTGGAAAGAGCACCAAGTATTCTTTTTTATTATTTATTGATTTGTTTGAGCTATACATTTTTCTCTGCTTTCCTCCATTCCTCCCTCTATCCTTCTACCATCTCCTGTGACTCCCGCACTCCCAATTTACTCAAGAGAACTTGTCTTTTTATCCTTCCTATGTAGATCCATGTATGTCTCTCTTAGAATCCTCTTTGCTGTCTAGGTTCTCTGGAGTTGTGAACTGTAGGCTGGTTTTTCTTAGCTCTATGCCTAAAAGCCACTTACGAGAGAGTACATGTTAGATTTGTCTTTCTGGGTCTGGGTTCCTTTAGTCAATGTTGCTTATTCTAGATCCATCCATTTGCCTGCAGGTTTCAAGATGTCATTAGTTTTTTTTTCTGATGTCTAGTATTCCATTCTGTAAATATACCACGTTTTCTTCACCTGTTCTTCAGTTGAGGGGCATCTAGGTTGTTTCCAGGTTCTGGCTATTATGAATAATGCTGCTATAAACATAGTTGAACAAATGCTCCTGTCACATGATTGAGCATCTTTTGGGTATATACCCAAAAGTGGTATTGTTGGGTCTTTAGGTAGTTTTCTAATTTTCTGAGAAATCGCCATACTGATTTCCAAAGTAGTTGGACAAGTTTGTGCCCTCACCAGCAATGGAGGAATGTACTTCTTACCCTATATCCTCTTCTATATAAACTGTCATCAGTGATTTTGATCTTGGCCATTTGACAGGTATAAGATGGAATCTAAGATATTTTTTTGCATTTCCTTGATGGCTAAGGATGTCTTTCAGCCATTTGATATAGGTTCATCTGTTGAGAATTCCCTGCTTAGGTCTGTGCCCCATTTTTTAAAATTGAATTATTTGTTCTTTTGATGTCAAGTTTCTTGCGTTCTTTGTATATTTGGGAGATCAGTTCTATGTCAGATGTGGAGTTGGTGAAGATCTTTTCCCATTGTGCAGGTTGCCACTTTGTCTTCTTGATCATGTCCTTTGCTTTACAGGAGCTTCTCAGTTTAAGGAGGTTACATTTATTATTTGTTTCTTTCAGTGTCTGTGCTACTGGGGTTATAATTAGGAAGTGCTCTCCTGTGCCAATGCATTCAAGTATACTTCCCAATTTCTCTTCTATGAGGTTCAGTGTAGTTGGTTTTATGTTGAGGTCTTTGGTCCATTTGGAGTTGAGTTTTATGCATGGAAATAGAAACGGATCTATTTGCATTCTTCTACATGTTGGTATCCAGTTATGCCAGCACCATTTGCTGAATATGCCTTCTTTTTTCTATTTTATATTTTTAGATTCTTTGTCAAAATTCAGGTCTTCATGGGTATGTGGATTGATATCTGGGTCTTTGATTCAGTTCCATTGGTTCTCCTCTCTGTTTTTATGCCAGTACCATGCTGTTTTCATTACTGGAGCTTTGTAGTAGAGTTTGATGTCAGGGATTGTGATGACTTCAGAAGTTCCTTTATTGTACGGTATTGCTTTGTCTATGCTGTTTTTTTTTTTGCTTTTCCATAGGAAGCTGAATATTGTTCTTTTGAGGTCTGTGAAGAATTTTGATGGGATTTTGATGGGTATTTTATTGAATCTGTAGATTCTTTTTGATAAGGTGGAGCAAGTATTTTTAATGATTGAGCCATCCCTCCATAAAATTTTGACTTCTATGTTTAAACCAGAACACTAGAATAAAGATAAGAACTAGATTCCTTATTTTTCACTTGCTCTTGCATCTTTCTCCTTTGCTGTTCATTAACAAACTATGAGAAAGCTACCTCAACTTTAAAGAGTGCTAATAAAATGGTGCTCTAGCTTAGAGAGCACATACTTGCTCATTATCTAAATTGGATTATATGTAATAGGCAATCAATGCTCTTTGTTTTGATAATGAGTACTCAGAGATCCTGTTAAGCGTGAAGAACTCTGTACTGAAGTGTAGATTGTTGCTCTCAGGAACTTAAATCATTTATGTCATGAATTATTTCACTATTGAACATTTATCTAATAGCTATTGTATGCCAGATCAGTCTCCCAGGTTCTAGAGAAACAAAGACGGTAAATTCTGCATCCTTCCCTTTCAGAAGCTATCAGCTTTCTTAAAAGGAAATGTGCATAAAGAAACTCAAACTGAAGAATGAAGCTGAAGTTTAGAAAACATTTAGCGTGTTCATTTAAAAGAGACAATGGAATACATTTCTTATATATATTTTTCTCTTGCTTTAAAAAGGTCACATCTGTTCATAATGCCTGGCCTGAAAAGGAATTTTCCATACTGATTTTGTGATAACAAATATGAGGAGCTGAAAGATCCTGGGAGGGGTACCTGAGCCATGGGGCACATAGAGTGGAGTAATTGTTTTGTGGACTGCCCTTCAGGATTGACAAAGCTAAGGGAGACTCACTGATATTGACAAGAAATCTCCATATATAAATCAAAATGTCCTATGACTTCAACATGGGGATTATCTGTCCCATGGTATAGCAGCTTCCCTGTTCAATTGCAGCTCACCATTCTTTCAGTAACAGAGTATAAAGGCCACTTGCTCATGTGGTGAATCAGTACACTGAAAATAGCTATGTCAGGATAGCCAGAGAAAGATGACACTCAGAGGGTAAGTTTTAGCTAAGTGACAAATCATTTTTGTGCTTTGCTTCTACACCAGAGCAGATACTTCTCTTCAATTCCAGAAGGTTCAAGATCCTCAGAATCATGCACCTTATATACACAGCTTAAAAAAGGAGAGTCTCTGGTTATAAGAAAAGAATATACTTTCAACTTTAAAAGAAGAAAGCAGAAAGACTATTTACAAAAAGAAAGAAAGAGTACCACCGGAAAGTTGGAGAAAGGATGGGAGATGGCAGTGGTGAGCCAGATAAGAGTAAGGTAAATGATATGCATGTTTGAAAAGTTTTAATAAAACTCAGTATTTTGTATGCTATCTGAAAAATATAACTCACAAAGAAAAATGACAGATTCTCTAATCTCTGACTTTTTTTCCCTGCTTACTATTGGCTCTTTATTCCTCGGGTTTATGTTCTCAAAGAAGATGGCATGTAGATTAATAATGGATCTTTGAAAGAATTAAGTAGAAAGAGCTACAACATCTTCTGATAAATCCTTCCTTATTAACACATTTCCTCATACAGATTGCAGTGTAACTTAAAAGCAGTGCAGCTTTTTGAAGTTGGTCAAGCCTCAGCAGGATGTATGTGTATGTGTGTGATGAGGCTAAACCGACAGTAGTAAATGTTGTCTTAATCATTTAGCTGTAAGGTTTTCTTTACCAGTTTTTCTCTGTGCACTCTATGTCAAATCTTTCCTGTATAGGGCTTGGGGTATGGTAGCTATTATTCTGCATTTCATTCTTCAGTTTGTCAAAATTTGAGAGTGCTTTCTTTTCTGTGAACAGACATTATGACTATCACATAGTATTAATATTGTTCCCAGTGCTTATTCACACCCTTTATGTAGGCATGCACACCTCACATGGGGGAACTGACTTGAATTTTAATTATAATTTTTAAGCTTCCCAGCTATTTTTTTTAGCATACTTAAAATCTGCCTGCTAACTAACGAGGAAGAGTGGAAACGTGCTGTTTGAATAACATGGAAAGTAATAAATTCTAAATTATTTAAAGGAGTTGTAGGTTCAATTCCTGCTCCTACTCTAATGTATTATCTAAATGTGGGCAAGAGCCCGCCATTCTTTGTGTTTTAGTATTTTGCCTGTAAAATGCTTGCTTCTTTCTGTGCCATTGTTTAGTAATGGGGGGGGCAGGTTAAATTCTATGTCAATTCAGATCAAGATGATATGAGGCAAGTACCTCTCATTGAGGAACAGCAGTTCATGGTTCTCAATGCTGGATGCCCATCACAAGCATCCACAGAACTTTTCAAAGTGGATGTTGAAGGCCCACACAGACTGCTCTAATTCTAGCACATTTCTAAGCACCAATTTCTAACAATGAAAACATTTTATGGCTTATTTTTCTGGATCAGAGTAGTAAGGAACATGGGAAAGTTTTTAAAAGCGAGACCCAGAACACCTGTTTTTAGGTGAACAAATGACATAAGATTAGATAAAACCTGACTTTAATCTGTAGTTTCTTTTTATTATGGAGTGGATAAGCTATATTTCCAAGACAAGAATTCCAGGTGCAATGAAATCTTATCTCAAGTGAAGTAACGAAGAGAGTGGCCCTTCCTCAGATACAGAAACCCTACACCAGATGTGCCAATGGCACCCCAGTGTCCCTATCTCAAGACTGGCAGAAACACTCAGCATGGCCCAGTACCAGGTGGCAGTACCCAGATGGCTTGCGAGTTTGAGTAGCAGCCAACTCAGCTCCTCTCCACACTTCTTAGCAAAGTTGTTAGGAGCATCTCAAAGTCCAAGCTTAAGAATGAAGTCATTATCCTTTGATCTAAGGAAAGTTAGTTTGTAAGTCTTTGGCTAAGTCCATGTTTCTGTTTACTCTCTCAGTGGGCCTTTGGTTCTTGGTTTATCTAAGTTAAAATAATACATTAGTGTTTGATGTTTACACCTCAGAGACAGAAACAGATGACTCGTTGTGTGAATAGCCATGGATTTGTTGCTAAATTGTAGCTTACTTCTCTGCTAAAATCAATACGAGATGAGAACTGTGAGTTGCAATGGAGAGATGGTACAGAGAAGAATATGTAGTGTTTGGTACATGTTTTCAAAAAAAATTCTTACACAGTAAGTTTTGTGAAATTTTACATATACTATTGTGGCTCAAGATAATTGATTATTTTTTCATTTTTGACATCCACAGTAAACAAGAAAAATTTACTAGGCCATATAAATCAGGGCCGTTGTAATAAAAAACCTGAGAAATTACATATCAGCTGATTGTTGTCTAAGCTGTACCTCTTGCTAAGTAGATGGACACAGTGGTTTCTATAATTGCACCAAAGAGGGAAAATGGAAGATATAAAATGTCTAGCAATTGCATAGAAAAGCTTATTCTCAAGTACAGAGAAATGAAAGTCTGTATTGTAAACATGGAGACATGTTACTATTGTTAACAAGTTCCTGTTTACAAGCTACAGGATAAAATAGTTTTTAACATGAGAACAAAATTAAATAGATGAAGACTTGCAGAATGGGTTAGTGAGATAGGTTAGGACAAAGTATAGATATTTTATATCCTTGATTTCATGAAAGACATCAAGTGTCCTAATATTTATATCCATATAATAGGAAAGTAGAAATGAAGAATTCTGGGAGTGAAAGACTTAAGCAGGAATAGAAGTGGGAGGAGAGGAGAGGGAAGGAGTAGAGAATGTGTGTGTGTCACAAAGGATGCATGAAAAATGCTTATTAAGAATAAGTAAGTTATAAGCTAATTAAATATGTATTTTTATATAAAAAGAGTTTGAACACAGCTACTCTTTATGCATAGACAATGCTTCATTTTTAGAAAAAAAATGGTTATTGAATGAATATCTTAATGCTAAGTGTTCAATACCTCCTGTGAGTTACTGGTCACTAGAGCCCACAGGACAAACACTGTTCTTTATAGAGCCCACAGGCTATTGCTGTTCTTTGTAGTTGCTCATTAGAATGAGATGATAAGACTCTATTTTTGAAGAGCAATGTTTTCTGGCTGTAGAACATAGAAAAATTGAGGTAGATATGCAAACCAATACCTGGGTTTCATGATAGAGGAAGGGGACTAGGAACCGTGGATATAGGTTAACTTTCAAGGCTCAGAAAATGTACATAAATAGCTTCTTCCCTAAAGTCTTCAAAAAGCAATGTATCTCACTAACATAGACTCTGATCTAGAGCAGCCAGTGTCAGACTTTGATAACAGAACTGTGAGATGCTTATACTTGTGTGCTGTATTTGAGCTGCTAATTTGTCATGGTCAAAATAGAAATCAAGTACACTCTTAAATACACATTTAAATTCTTTACCTCTTTCTTCAGATAGCCAGTAGTGTTCCCCTTACTCCACATCCTCTCCAGCAAAGGCTATCATTGGTGTTTTTGATGTTAGCCATTCTGAAAGGAGTAAAATGGTATCTCATCGTTGTTTTGATTTGCATTTCCCTGATCGCTAAGGCGGTTGAGCATGACCTTAAGTGTCTTTTGGCCATTTGANTCAGACCTTTGTCTGATGCGGGGTTGGTGAAGATCTTCTCCCAATCAGTAGGTTGCCTATTTGTCTTAATGGCAATGTCCTTTGCTTTACAAAAGCTTCTTAGTTTTAGGAGGTCCCATGTATTCAACATGAGAAGCTATTTAGAGATACTGAAGACTACGTGAGACATTCAGACTCATATAGTAAACAACTGCTGGATTCTTGGATTTCAAAGTCAATGCTTGCTGGACAAGCTGGACCACAGCTTATAAGCTAATGAGAGTAAGGGCAAGCAGAACAGGGACAAAAAGAGAAACATTTGGCATGACATGGGCTTTTGAAACCTCCTCCAATGCTGCCACACCTAATCATTCCCAAACAGGTCAACAACTAGGAACCAAGCTTTTAAGTATATGAGCCTATAAAGGCCATTTTCATTGAAACCACCACTCACACACACACACACACACACACACACACACATATATATTAACACAGACATGTACACACACATACAAACATACATATACGCACACACCAACATACAATTACCTCTATTGTATATAATTTTCAGTAAACACAAAATAATATGATTTCTTGAGGCTAGAACAAGACCAGCCACAATATGCATTCCCCTACCTATACATACATATATAATAAATTCTATATACCACCACACACACATATTCCTATCAGTCCCGAGCCTCTAGAGAACCTTCACTAATATAGTGCCTAAAATGATTTATACCAGTTGAACTGGTAAAGCTCCTGAGACTATCTAACGAGAAGTCTAGTAGAATGTATGAAAACCTTTTAGAGGGGTTCACTAGGGTAGTCCAAGAGGCTCATAAAGCAATATTGATTATTGATGTTGAATTTTTTTTCCAGAAGTTGAAGGTAAGTCTCTGTTGCTGAAATGCCACATTCTTTGTACAGAAGACATGAAAAATTTGAACTAATGTAAACTGAAAGCCTTTTCCCTGTGGTCTAGCATTCATAGTGCCAAAAAGTACTATGTAAATCATTAAGATAAAAAAGGATTAATAGTACTACCCATTTTTGACACTATGAATTATAACATCAACTAACCTCGCAAGATATAGCTCAAGGTGCAATAGTGGTATTCAAATCTTAGTAGGAACCAGGAAATTACAGAAACATCACCCTTTATAATAGCTACAAATATAAAATATCTTGGGTTAACTCTAACCAAACAAATGAAAAACCTGTATGTCAAGAACTTTGAGTGTCTAAAGAAAGAAATTGAAAAAGACATCAGAAAATGGAAAGATCTCCTATGCTCTTCAATAGGTAGGATCAACATAATAAAAATGGAAGTCTTACCAGAAATAATCGACAGATTCAGTGCAATCTCCATCAAAAATGCATCACAATTTCTCACAGACCTTGAAAGAACAATATTCAACTTCATACGGAAAAACAAAAACCCTAGAATAGCAAAAAAAATTCTGTACAACAAAGGAACTTCTAGAGGCATTACCATCTTTGATTTTAAGCACTACACTATAAAATAGCTTAGTATTGACATAAAAAATAGATATATGGATCAATAGAATCAAATTGAAGACCCTGACACTAATCCACATCCCTATGAATGGCTGATTTTTGATAAAAAAAAATGGTAAGATGGGAAAAGGAAAAGCTGACATCACTGAATGTCAACTTGTAGAAACCGACAAGCAGACCCGCATCCATTACTATGCATAAAACTCAAGTCAAAATGCATCAAGGACCTCAACACAAATCCAGTTACATTGAACCTGATAGAAGAGAAAGTGGGAAGTAGCCCTGAATGTGTTGGCACAGGAGGCTACTTTTTTTTTCAATTGATATTGTTTACTGCAAATGCCTTTTATTTAAAGGGTAATGTAACAGTAAAATACTCCAGACATATGCTACATTCTTGTATTTAAACACTTGTTTACATATATTTGTTAATAGATATTTTATGGGTAATACTTTAGAATCACAATACAGAAAGAGCAAGTTCAAATGTTAGGTATTTGACAGTAAGATGCAGTTATGATAGCAATCTATATTGGTTCATTTACTCAAATTTACCAAGAGTGATGAAATTAGGATATACTGGCTGATAATAAAACAGTGTGATCCATTGAATAAGGATATTACAATAAAATAACACGCCTATTCTATTACATTAAGTAAAATTAAAGTGGTATACATTTTATAGCTAAAATAGTACACTCCGGACTAACATTTATTCAAACCATATTTATACCAATTAGTATATTAAGCATTTTTCCCTAGGGAGGCTACTTTTTGAATATAACACCAGGAGCATAGACACTGAGAACAACAATCAATAAATGGGACCTCCTGAAACTGAAATGCTTCTGTAAGGCAAAGGTCATAGTAAGTAAGACAAATCAATAATTTGCAGAAAAGAAAAAGATCTTTACCAACTCCACATCTGACAGAGGGCTGACCTCCAAATATAAAAAGAACTCAAGAAACTAGAGATCAAAATACAAAAGAATCCATTCCAAACATATGAGAATTCTCAGCAGATGAATCTCAAATGGCCAAAATACATTGAAGGAATTGCTCAACATCCTTAATCTTCAAGGATATGCAAATCAAAAGAACTCTGAGATACCATCTTACACCTGTCATAATGGCTTAAGATCAAAAATACTATGGACAGCTTATGTTGGAGATGACATGGAGCCTGGGGAACACTCCTCCACTGTTGGTGGGAGTACAAATGTGTATAGCCACTTTTGAAATCAGTATGGTGTTTTCTTAAAAAACTTGGAATCAACCTATTTCACTATCCAGTGATATTATTCTTGGGCATATTCTCAAAGGATACTCAATCATACCAGAAAGATACTTGTTCAACAATCTTCATAACAGCATTATACAGAATAACCAGAACCTGGAAACAACCTAGATGTCTCTCAACTGAAGAATGGATAAAGAAAATATTTCATTTATGCAATGGAGTATTACTCAGCTATAAAAAATGACATCATGAAATTTTCAGGCAAATGGGTGGAAGTAGAAAAAAACATCCTGAGTGAGGTAAGCCATACTCAGAAAGACAAACATGCTATGTACTCACTTATAAATGGATATTACATATTAGATGCAAAGCAAAAGGATAACCAGACTACAATCCACAGCTCCAGAGAAGCTAAATAGCAAGAAAGACATGGATTGCTTGGGGAACTGGAATTAGATGAAAATTCTCAGGTAGACTGGAGGCGAAGGGAAGGCAGTAAAGGGGATGGGATGGGATGGGATGGGATGGGATGGGATGGGATGGGATGGGATGGGATGGGAAAGGAGAACATGAGGGGACAGGATGCTCAAGGATGGAGAGGTACAGAGTTGGAGAGAAATGAAAGAGAGATGTTAATAGAGAGAGTCACTGTGGGAATTAGGGATAAACCTGATGCTAGGGAAATTCCCAAGATTCCACTAAGATAACCCCAGCTAAGCTCCTAGCAATAACGGAGAAGGTCCCCAAATTGGTCTTCCCATGTAATCAGACTGGTGAGAACCTCAACTATCATCATACAGCTTTAATCCAGTAACTGATGGAACCAAATTCAGAAAGTCACGACCAAGCATCAGGACAAACTCTGGGAATCCAATCGAAGAGAGGGAGGAAGGGATATATGAGCAAGGGAGGCCAAGATCATAATACAAAAAACTACAGTGACAGCTGAACCAAGCTTGTGAAAATTCATGAACTCTAGACCAACAGTTGTGGAGTCCCCATGGGATTGAACTAGGACCTCCATATGTTGGAGGCAATGGTGAAGCCAGAATTATCTGAGGGGACCCTAATAGTACCAACAGGATCTATCCCTGGTGCATGAGCTGGCTTGTTGGAGTCTATTCCCTATGGTGGGCTGCCATGCTCAGCCTTAATGGAGGGGGAGGGGCTTGGTTCTGTCCCAAGTTAATGTGCCAGATTTTGGTCACGCTCCATGGAAGGCCTTACCAGTTGGGAAGCATGGATGGGGGTGTATTGGGGGCATGGAAGTAGAGGTGAGAGGGAGAACTGTAGTTAGAATATAAAATCAAATTAAAAAATAAATAAGAATAAGAAAGATCCCTACGTATATATATACATTATCAATTTTATTGATTTTTTATTCAATCTATTCAGATTATTTTTCCTCCTAATATCTCTGAATCTTCCAAATCCTCCCCACTTCCCCACTCACCCAAATATGTACCTTAAGAAAGAAAGAAAGAAAGAAAGAAAGAAAGAAAGAACTTTTTCTTCCTTCCTTTCTTTCAAATGCAATCAGATATCTAAATCATAATAAAATAATAATAGCAATAACAAAATCAAATCAAATAAAACAAACAATTGTAATTGGACATGATACACAAACAGAAGAAAAAGAACGAAAGAAAAAGCTCAAGAAACACATATATAAGCAATTACACACAAGTTCACACAAGCAAAAATCCTATTAAAACACTAATCCAGAAACCATGAAATATACATAAAAGACCCACCTGTAAGATTACAAAAAAAGGGGAGTTGAGGCCCTGACAAGGCATTATAAGATAAAAGACCTTCAAAACTGCCATTTAATTTATTTTGTCTTGGCCATCTATTATTTATATTATAGTATAGGACCTTCCTAAGTAGTGGATCCCTTGTGAGATCCATTCTTTCACTGATGAGTAGTTACCAGTTAGAGATAGTTTCTGGGTTAGGAACGGAGCTTTGAGTTCACCTTCCCTCTCAGACCTGGTACCGCATTTGGGTTAGATGCATGCCTGCCCCGTGAATGCAGCCTTAACCTCTGTGAGTTCATATGTGCATTGGTCCTGTTGTTTTTTAAAGGCGTTGTTTCCACAGTGTCCTCCTTATCCTCCGACTCATAAAATTTTTCTGTCTCTTCTTCTGTAGGGCTTACTGAGTCCTGAGGGAGAGATTTGGTGGAGACATCCCATTGAAGACTGAGGGTTCCAAGGTCTCTCACTCTCTGCTCTTTATCCAGCTGTGGGTCACTGGATTTTTTCTCATTTACTGCAGGATGAAGCTTCTCTGATGATGGTTGAACATGTCATTGTTCTGAATTTAGCAGAATATCGTTAGAAGTCACTTTATTGTTGTGTTCCTTTAGCTGGACAGTAGTGTCTGTTTCCCCCTCCAGGTCTACCGAGTGTCAGGTTCTTGGCCACGCAAGCAATGTTGGGAATGGATTCAATGTCATGGAGTGGGCTTTAAATCCAATCAGATATTGGTTGATTATTCACATAAGCTTTGTGCCACTATTGCGCTACCTCATCTTGCAAACAGGTGAGCAATGTCGCCATTTTTGGAGCTTCCCTTTGTTTCAGTTACTAAATAACACTCTGCCTGTCCGCTTCAGAGAGTGCTGGGTGTGTGTGTCCCCTGGGTCAAACTCACTACCACCATTTGTAGCCTCACCCACTGGACTGACTCTCTTACCTCCCCTCTCCTGAACTGCTCTGGGACAATTAACACTACTACTCCGTGTCTCTCTCTCATGTATCACGGACTGTTTTAATTCCTCAGAAGCATACTTGAGGGGCACACTGGATCGCTCAGACTCTAACAATGTATTGACTCTGAGCTCTGCCCACCCAGCCCTCATGTCCAAACATTCCCAATATTTTGATCCTAGGTGGCACTCAGGTTTACTGCTGCCTACCCAATGGGTGGTATGGATGTCTTGCTCTGGTATTACTTTTTCCGAAATTAGGAAAGGTACCTGGTGTAGAACCCTTGCTGATTCCCATCACATGGTTTAGAGCAGTACGGCATGACAAAGAAGTGGTTCATGTCTTCCTTGAAATCCTGGGTATAACAATCTCAGTGGCAGTACTTGATGTAGGAGGGTCATCTGTCTATGTGCTACTTTCATTGGTTAATAAAGAAACTGCCTTCGCTTTTGATAGGACAGCAGCTTAGATGGGCAGAGTAGACAGAACAGAATTCTGGGAGGAAGAAAGCAGAGTCAGGCAGACG
>LOEQ01003517.1:165325-180156 GCA_001685075.1 Bramus lutescens
ACCTTCTTCTCTGCAGCTCATGGAACCTTCTCAAAAATTGACCACATACTTGTTCTTTATTTTTAAAAACCACTAAGCACTATTTAGAATGTTAATCATTTGAAATACACAATCTTTTATTTTATTCTCTTTGAAATTTTGAACAACCAGGAAAAAGCCAGACAACTGCCCAAATAGCCGTCGCCAGATTGCTCTCGTGTTTGAGGTTGTCTGTCACCAGTGGGGAGCTGACATCCAAACAGAACGCTGGCAAAGAAATTGAATACCTAGTCGCTTTAGATCTCTCCCACTACGCTATAGCACACTCTATTCTAGCTTCAAGGGCCATGGCAACTGATGCCAAGACATCTGTATCAGAAGGATTTGTAGGCATGACCACTCCAGGAAATCTATGCTGTTCTTGGGAGGTAGCGCTCCAACATAAGCTGTGGGGAACGCTAGATCCCCTTGATTTCCCATCCGGGAGAGCAATACTTGCCCTGGTGTCTTAGTAAAAAAGTTCCAGGTGGGTGTATCCACAAGCCTGTGGATAATTCTACGGAGGCCTGGGATCTTATGCAACACTGATGGTGGGACTCAAAAGCCGTGATGACAGGAACAGTAGCTCACCGAAATTGCACATCATACTCAAGCACGCCCTCCTCCTGCTAAATAGCCAGGCTGTTCACTCTTTGGGATTCATTCTCCTATGTTGCCCTCTGGGGTTGCCTTAGCAAATTAAAAGGTTTGTCCCACGGGGCTTTGTCTTGCTTATCTGTGGCCTTTTACAGTGTGTACAGTAGGTTCAGCTGTGATAGGAAGTAGACATGGTAACAGAAGCAGCAGCAGCAGCAGCAGTCGTGTCCCTGTTAGCCACCGCCACAATAGTATCAATAGTATCAATGAATATCTGGTTGAATTATAGAGAGCGATCTTGAGCGGAAATCGTAGGAAATAGAAGCAGTTGGGATTATGAAGGAAGACAGAAGACCACGGGTGCAGAAAGTTCAAACTGTGGAAGGTAAATGAAGGTTGAGATTGATAGAAGAGCTTAAGGGAGTGCCATATCCTAACAGCTGAAGGTCATCCCACATAAATCCTGAGATATGACATTCACCACGGTGAGTAGACAAGAATTCTGAGACTCCTGATTTGAGAACAGCATCACTGGTCATGCATTGAGGCAATTTCCCTTACATATATGAAAAATTCATTAAAAAATTCAACATAAATATAATTTAATTGTAATAAACAGCATAAAGAAATGAATTACTTATAACTGAGTCTAAGCCTCTCAAAGCTCTCTGAAATGCTCAACAATGTTTCCAAGATGTGATTATAAAATTATTCTAACTGTTCCTTCTAGTATTGCTTTATGATGCATTGCCTTTTTAAATTGACTTTTTTTCTTATATGCTGATCGTGTTTCTATTAAGTATAGTCTCATACAGCCAATACTTACAAATGTTTCATCTTGCTCCATAAAAAGGTAACATGTCCTGTGTCCTTTTAGATATTTTAAAACTACCCTCTTCACTTACTAATGTGTGGACAATCTTTTGAATGATCATTCTTCAGTCATTTGTGTAAGAGGTTTGAAATTTTCCTATTAATTGGATGAATGTTTCTAATTTTAATACCCAAATACATAAACTATACCCAGTTAAAGAGATATTCTACAAAATGGTTATGAAATCAAGACACTTTCTAGTTTGCATTGGTTTTATTCTCAAAATATGAATTACCTACTCATAATTTGATGAGATGAAAATGATAAAGATTAGATGGGAAAGTGTCTACAGCTATGTTGATAAAAAAGAAGGAAGGAAGGAGGAAGGAAGGAAGGAAGGAAGGAAGGAAGGAAGGAAGGAAGGAAGGAAGGAAGGAAGGAAGAAAGGAAGGAAGAAAAAGAAGAGAAATAGAATGTTCTCTCAATGACTGGGGCTCAGTCATTAGAAACAACCCCAGGCACATGGAAAGTTCAACGCCAGAGAAAATATGCTTTAAGTCAATGTGGAACACTGAAGAAATTTTATTGTAAATTTTTAAAATCACAATTGAAACTCAACAAAGTCAAAACTAAAAGTAATGGAGGAAGAGGTTTCTGAGGGTGGAGAGGACAGTGGATTTGGTGAAACCCCTTTGTAGTGTGGCAGCAATTTCATGGGAAGAATTAATGTTAGGCTGGGAGGGGAGTTATATTATATTCAACCAGTAGTTGCTTCTTCTCAATTTTTAGCAATCTCCTTTTTGCTTTCTCTAATTTTTATTCTGAATAACTTCACTAAAGTCTAAATTACCTTCTCAGAGGGAAAAAAAATTACCTGTTTTTCTATATATGAGAGTCAACGCGGCACAGGGTTTTGTTCACTCACTGTCGATATCTGTCCCATCGTCTTTCATGATGGTGCTTGTTGTAATTCTGCTGAATGTCTGGCCCAGGGCCCTTTGCTTGCTGAGCCGTACTCTACCACTGATCCCCACCACGGTGTGTGAGCTTGGCCTTTTATTTCGCGTCTTCATAAGATTAAACAGATAAGATACTTTGATATTGAAACCATTTGTATGTTCAATGCATGTGGAAGGTAGAGGTTGAAAAAGTATCTTTGTGTCTGCCCAATTCCACTTCCTTGATTTAGTTGAATCCCAAGCATCGTTGAAATACTGGCTGTAGAGTTATAAGTTCAATATTAGGAAATGATCATCAGCCTAACTGTAATCTTGAATTGACAGGAAAGTCTCTCCTGTTTGCCTAGCTTATGAGCCACTTTCCTGATGGTGTGCTCTGATTGTATAAGAACTTATTGAGACATAAGAGACCTTTCATCAAGGCCTACAAAGGACATTAACTCTTATGCACAATAGTTTCTACCTTGAATTTCTCTAAAGGATGCCTACACACAAACTGCTACTATTTGGAATTTTAGCATAATTTAAATCTTCATTGGACCCATGTGCTGCACAGGAAAGTATGATATTAAGTAAAAGTCAAAACATCTCTTTGTATTTGATTTAGTCAAAGGTAAAAAGTGTAGGGAGAAATTAAATGTTCTTTTAAATCTATTGACTTGGGAAAAGTTCATGTCTGAAGAGAAGAATCCCCTTGCAGAGTGATTTTCTGCATAGACTTTCCTATGGAGGAGCAGACAAGTTACAGGTAGAGAGATTAGAGCTGTAATTGTTTTCACAATCACAGGAAGTCTTGGTCAGTTGGCAGAACAGGAAATATTTATCTTTGTGCCTACCTAAATTTAGGAATCAGTAAACTAATCTCAAGGCCCTAAGAATTTGGAAGGTATGCATTTGGTCTTTTATAGATATTAAAGAAAGTCATGTGCAAATCTTACACATTAATAAAATGGATCTTGTTTGCGTCTTTTAGGGAAACACATTTCCCTAGGGCAAAGTACCCCTAGTGCAGTATTTCTCAGCCTGTGGGTTGTGACCCCTTCAGGGTCAAGTGACCCTTTCACAGGGATCAAATATCAGTTACATTATGATTCAAAGCAGTAGCAAATTACATTTATGAAGTAGCAACAAAAATAATTGTATGTATGGAGTTCACTAAAACATGAGAAACTGTATTAAGGATCACAGCATTAGGAAGGTTGAGAACCAGTGCCCTAGTATATAAGGGGTTGGTTTAGAAAGCAAAGGATTAAGGATTTTTATTTTAACAGTCATTGGGGAAAATACAGCTCAGATAAAGCAATATTTAGTATGTGAGTAATATCTTTCACACAAATAAATTTAAAGCTGTCAAATTATTTGCCACTTTTTCTCAGGAACACAATTGCAATTTTCAGGACATAAAGAAAAGTTGATAGAAATTACTTTGTTGGTAACAAATCTAGCTTTTGCTGAACTTTGAAAGAGAGCCATATGCTTTATGCTCATAGCAGAAGGAAACAGTACTTTAGAATTTCATGTTTTCTTTTTGTTAAGTTGACAAAACTAAAATTCAAATATTATAAGATTAAAATTTTTTAATCATATTCTTCATTATTATAAAGATTTAATAATGTTGATTTATTATTTTAAGTTTTAAATATACTAATAATTTGTAGATTACACTCCCACAAGATAACCAGTCTGTTAAGGAAACAGAACAATAACCCACTTAGAGTATGGTTTTATAGTATGTGCAATTGACCTGCTTCTATAATGTTGGTTAACTATAAATCAAATACTCCAGCATGTTATTGTTTTAATATTAGTCTTAGAAACTTGTCAGGAAGAGAGAAATTATACACAGTTTTATGTTCTGTTCAACTGTGCTCCCTCCCATCCTAAGCTGATGAATACCTTTCTATTTTTAGGTAAATTTCAAATAAAAGGTGCACTTGAATCTTTTCCTCAGTAACCGCTTTTCCATAAACCTGGGCTGATTGCCAGGCAGTAATGTGATTGTGCTATGGTCAGTGGGAAGTCATTCACTGGTGCTTTTCCATTTGTAATGCTTCTCAACAAGAAATGAGATTGTGAGGCAGTAGATAAGGCAGGACAGGAAGAGGAAAGGATGCCCAAGCCACTTCAGGTCATTTCTTTTAAACTTGTGTTTTGAAGCAATTTTAGAATCAAATAAAAGTTGTTACAATAGTGAAAAAAGTTCCTGTCTCTTGCCCAGTTTCCTTTAATGCTAAAATCTTACAAATATGGCACTTCCAGTAGCCCAGGCCAGGAAACTGGCATTAATACAATTTTATCAACCAAAACACAGATTTCATTAATAATTCAACATTTTTAGATCCACTTAGCTTTCTTGTGGTTAGTGCTTTTGCAGTGTAAAGACTGTCACATGCGTAGATTGTTAAGTGATATGTCACCTACCAGGATTGGGAATGAAGACTTTTCTGGTTCTCCAGAGGAACTGTTCTTGGGCCACTCACGTCTCCACTGTCACCACTCCGTCTTCTCCACCCAAACCTCAAACCACTAACTTCTCCCTGATTGCTGAAATCATTTTCATTTTAGTAGTCTATGTGAGTGAAATCACAAATTATGTAACATTTGGAGACTTCAAAATATTTATTTTGAGATCATTGAAGACTCTGAAGAAGTGAGAATACTTATATTCTAGCTGAATATTTCCCATCACTTTCTCTAGCTATATCTCACCTAACCAGGGCACAGATGCAGCGTTTCCAGCTAAATCATAAATCTCATGCAGAATGAACATTTTTCCATATGCCATTGCGAAGTGTAGTTTCATGAAGTGCCACCACAAATTGGATTCATGCTACCACCACCGTGAGAAACCAGACTCCAAAACTACAAAGACATTCTTTCTAGCTAGCCTTTCATAATCTTGCTGTTACACCAACCTAATCCATGACAATCAAGAACATGTCTTAGATCCCTGAGTTTTAGATTTTCCTAGAAGTTAATAAAAAACTGTCACATACTATGAGCTCAATCTTGTCCTTTTTCTCTTAACACAATATTTTGGGATTGATTTAAGCAATGCCTTGTAACAGCAGTTTTTCTCAGTGTTTTCATTGTTCCTACATACATACCAATGTTCTTATTTCACTTCTTTTGCTGGATGAAAGACATTCACATTGATTTCTGTGATTCCAGATTTTCAGTATTGCAGAAAAAGTGCAATGAACTTTTGTGGACAAGATTTTTATGTGAGGATAATATTTTCTCCAATATGGAATATCACATGTATAGTAGCTAATCTTAATTTTACTGATGTCAGAATCACCATAGAAACTTCTCTTTGGATGGTCCTATAGAAATGGTTTCTAGAAAGGCTTAATTGAAGACGGACAACCCACCTTGCATGTGGTGAGCATTGGACTGCCGAGCTGAATTAAGGGAGAAAATAGCAAACCATGAACAGCTTGCGTTTTAATCCTCTTAGAATCTCTTAGAATCTAATTTTAAAAGTTAATATTTTTAAATATTAATAGCATTTTATTAATCAATATTTTATACTTTAAGAACTTGTCTATCTCAAAGTGATGAAGACTTCCTCATGAAAATTTGATTTTAGGTTAATTGCTTCTAAAACCTATGAGATTGAGATTGATGGTGGTGACTTGGAAAGAAGACAGGCATCTCTGGAGGTAGAAGTTTTCTTTAATCAGAATAACTGAAGAGCCACAGTCTCTCTGTTGAGTGGATACTGTGAATATGTGGCATCAGGGTCATGGCGGTTTAGAAGGTGGGAAAGAGAGAACGTTGGGGTTGGAAGACTTTATTTATATGTCACTTCTCCTGCAGTCCGGGAGTGGTAGGACACCAGCAGGTTTGGCGTGAGGATCTCCTTATCAAATCTTCCACGGGTGTTAAGGGTCAAGTCAACTTTCTTGTCCAGAGTTTCTTGTTTCCCCAGTCATTAATGACTAGTTTCTAATCATTAAGCCTTCATGTTCTGAGTTCATTGTTGTGTAAATTGGGAAGTTTAGATAGAGGCCACCTTTGACCTAGCAATATTTGAGTGCCACAATTTTGAGAAGTCCATATTTTCCCCGCTTAATTTCTAGAATCTTCCTTAAACCAGAAGTCATTACCTTATCTGTGTCCCTGCTGGCTGTCATTCTAGTTCTATGATGCCCACACTGGTCTTCTTACCCATATTTCTATTGTACGCCTTCTTGGAAAGTAGCTTAATAATAACTTTAAAATTTGGCAAATGTAATTTCTTTAACTTAAAAAGAAGTATCACTTTAGTTATTTTCAAGTTCTTCTGTATAAAATTTTACCATTATCTTGTTCACAGCTATGAAAACTATCCTGTTAAGATTTTTTTTGTTTTCTTAAGAGACTTTTTTATTATAAATTTCCACCTCCCCCCATTTCCCTCCCATCCCCCCATTCCCCTCCCCCTCACTCTCCAATCCAGAGTAGATGGAATGCACACATTAAAATTTAGAATTCAGGTACTATACCCTCCCAAAATGGAACATTTCACTTTTTAGAGCAAATATATCAACGCTTACACAGCATATCTGTGCTTGAATTATAAAAAGCCAGTGAAATAATGAAAGCGTGATTTAAACAACTGGAGATATACAACGAGGTAGGTGTTTGGAAGATGAAACAGGGTAAGTAGGTCAGTCCTGTCAGGAGGGACTACCGTGTTCTGGAGTTCACTCTTGAACAACACAGATTTGGACTGCATGCATCTATTGAATCAAGGCTTTTCTTTTTGAGATTTGTTAATAATTTGAAAAAAATCACAAATGAAATGTATTCCAAAGAAATACTGAAAAATTAAAGAAATGCATGCTATAATAAATAAAATGTGTACAGAAAATTCCGTTTTATAGACAAATATATAATAGAATGTAAAACAAAGACAGACTTGGTAGTGTGAACTGGGAAAACAACTACTTAGAAGCCTGAGGGAAGAGGATCCCAAGTTCAAGGCCGGCCTGGGCTACAGCATGAGTTTAAGGATATATGAGGCAAGTTAGTGAGATCGTTATCAAAAATTAAGGGTAAAACGGCTACTTAGCATAGCTCTGTGTAGAACATTCACCTAGCATTCGGGAGAACTCAGGTTCAGTTCTCAGTGCAACAGAGAGAACAATTAAAATTTATGAAAACCTGTCTGTATAAACACTTCCGAACCATACTCGGCATCATTCATAGCAAAGTCAAAAGTAAACAAAGAGAAAATGTAGTATTTTAATTGCAGTTGTAAAGGGTACTTCATTGTCACACACTTTTAAACCTAATTCCTTCATCTGCTTATGCGCGCGCACATGCGCATGCACACACACCTCTAAAATTGTGCTTATCAACCCTATATCCACAGCTACAGCATACACTCCCATCTCTGAACAATAGTATAGAGTTCTCTGTCCCTGATATCCAACAAACTTAGTTTCTATTCAAGCATATTCCCAATATGTCTGGATGAGGGGGGGGAAAGGCCCATCAAGTCTAAACTGGTTTTGGTTTTGGTGTTAAAGCTGAAAAATCAAATTCTGTCCTTCA
Source organism: Bramus lutescens (assembly GCA_001685075.1). Classification (NCBI taxonomy): domain Eukaryota; kingdom Metazoa; phylum Chordata; class Mammalia; order Rodentia; family Cricetidae; genus Bramus; species Bramus lutescens. The sequence continues at coordinate 173,258 of LOEQ01003517.1, forward strand.
AGTTAAATTTTAGGGGAAAATTCCATATTTATCACCTTATGCTTATATATAGCTAGACAGGCATATGATTAAGATCCGGTGTGTTACTGGAAATGACATGTAAAGTAGGAATAATAAATGTATGATCTAATCTATTAAATAAGGAGAATCACACTATACCCCTTAGTAAACAAACTTCTCCTTGAACCCTTTAAAAGGAAGTCCTAGAAATAATTGAGGCCCTTGAGTATTCTTACTTATATGTCCTAATGTCTGTCTACAATCTGCATTAGCACTTTGCTCACAATAAAATCAACTTATTTTCTATGAAAGTCTGTGCAATCCTTTATTTTGAATTTTTGACTGAAAGGCTAGGAATTTGTAAGCACATGGTCCAGACCCCAGCCACTGGAGACAACTGGGATATTTATGCAATGCCAGCTTATTGGTGAATATGAAACATTAAAAAGAGAAAAATGCTAAACCAATCCATAGCAATAATTCAAAGGTAATTAATTCCAGATTCACCCTAACCCAGTAAATCAGAGGTGACATGGGCATGTTTACAAAGGTTTGATAGAAGATATGATCACTTTGGTTTTTTGGAATACAGTTATTTTTCAGAACGGAAAACTAAACAAAGCAATCTGTTTAGTTTTAATGACTTAGCTTTAAATGACTTAGAAAAAAAGAATTTATACTTACTTATGAAGGTAAAATGCTGTGTATTCTCTAATAAGATTTTATGCTAGATCAATTTATGTGGAGATCCAAAATTAACTTTTAAGATTTATTTGCATGCTATAGTAACTTATATGATGAAATTAATTCTGTAATAGTTAAGCTATCTGACTTTAAATAAACTTAATATTAAGATTTAGGACATGGAAAATTGAAATCTCTCAGTGCTCTGATGACATTAACATCTTTCATTACAGAACAGAAACCCAACAAACTTATGTAAATGACATGTTGATTTTCCGATATTTTTATCAACTAAGGACATGTTTTGAGTGTTCATAGTTTTAGAATGATGCAATTGACTATTTTAAGAGAGCAAAATCTTGCCCAACCAGACAAAATTGTCTTACCTCCCTCCAGCACCGAAACCATAGGCAGAAGATACTGGAATCTAAGAGGACCTTCTCTCAAAATTTTATAGGAACACCTGCTAGTGATAATGATGACTGGGGTGAACAAGAATATCCTAATAACAATGACAATTAATTAGTTAATCAATGTTTATTATTTGGTATTTATATTATACTCACATTAATAGTTTATATTAAAATTTATATACTGTGTTTGTAGTAGTAATATATATTAATTTATAGCAATTTATATAAATAAAATAAATTTTATGTGAATGTTTATAATTAATTTAGTATTTGGAAACAGAATGAAACTGTGAACTGGAAGTATTAACACTCCCATCATTTGTAGAGGGAAAATAAAGGCTGAATTACATGGTTTTGTTTAGATACCATGAACAGAGTATCTACACGACTTTGTGGCCTGATGCTTTTACAAGGTTGATTGAAAGTGACTCCATGCTGCAAAGAGTACATACAGTTGACTGCAACACTCCCCAGACTTGCAGTACGACTCCATCACAAGAATGCAAATATTTCCACATCTTCAAAAACATGGTTTATTTCCCCGGGCCTGTCTTTGGGTCCAACAGCAGATATCTATTCTCCTTTTCTTGATTACTTATTCCTGTTGATTTGTTCAATACATTCTTCATATCCCCCTTGCTTTCAGCATCTGGTTTCAACTCTTAAAATTTTTCTTTCTGTTTTTCAAGGAAAAATTTTAAAGCTATTATTTAAACTTTATCACCTCCTGGGTTTTGTTATGTCTTGTCTGTTTCTCTCTGTGTTTGTTGCCAAGTTGCAACTGTGGGTAACAGGGCTTCTATGCCTAACTTTAGACTGAAGAGGAGAAGGATCTATTTTCAGTTTCCCTATCTCTTACAAAGAACTGCTAAAATGATGTGGATCCTCTGTCTAACTCAATTGAGTATGTTGATTGCTTTCCTGTGAGATATGTGAGTACATGTATAACAAATCCCTATAAACCAAGCAGAGCTTGTCTGAGTAGACCTGAAAAACAGTGCCAATGAATAGAAAGGAAAACAATGAGACAATCCCACAATGCATGACTCCACTTGTTTTTATTGTTTATTATAAACTCTCACAAAATAATGTTATGGTTAGTAAGGAAAAAAGGCTTGAAGTTGTTTTCTGAAACTTTTACATTAGCTCCGAATTAACAAATTTTAATCAAGCATTTCATAACTTATTCTATGCTTTCAAGGAAATCCTCTTTTCCATTAATTCAGATTACAGGTTGTTCACTATAAAGAATAGACTATGATTAGAGACAATGGAAATAAAAAGATGAAAAGAACACACCTAACCTTACTCAGCATTAACTGAATGATTAAGCCCTTTTTGTAATAGGCATATCTTATATTATGACATTTGAAAAGAGAGTTTAAAATCAGATGAAATACAGTCTACATTTTGAAATGAAATATTGCCTTCATCTGACAAATAATGACTTTGAATATGCCTCTTAAAATGCCAGGCATTTTCCCCACACCACCACCACCACCACAAATTCTTAGGTTCATTTATCCATTTTATTTTATGTGTACATAGATGAATGTATATATGTATATCACATGTGTGCAAGGACCTATCAAAAGACAGCATTGATTCCTTCAAACTGGAGTTACAGGTGGTTAAGGTCTGCCCTGTGGTTGCTGGGAAACAAACTCAGGTCCTCTGCAAAAGCAATAACTACTCTTAACTAATGAGCCATCTCTCCAGGTCCTTTTAGGGTGTATTAATGGTGATTTGTGAAAACATAGTTCCAAGCTCATTATCTAGAAGAGCAAATCTGAAAATTACTTCAATCTAGTTGGCCAAGTGGGTTTGGTATTTTCCACCTGAGTAGATAATAAATAATTAGTGTGATTGATTAGTGATGGTAGAAATGGAAAAAAAAAGCATATGAAGAAGGCAAATAGCACATTTCACCTGAAATCCGCACCTTAGCATTGGTGTCTAAGAAGTATTGTTTATAGAATACTTCTACTGTGTGCCATCTAATTCCGGTGACACCAGAGATAATTTCCCCTTCTTATAAAGGGGAATACTGTTACTAGAGTTTTCACATGATATTCAGTTAGTATAGCCTAGAAAACAAAAGTTAAATACTTATCCTACTTCAATCCTGTTTTTTCCACAGATGTTTCTTTGAGCATGAAAAAAAATACCTTCGATATGCTCTATGATAATGAGATAAAGGAACTTGGAATAAAGGTTCCACATTGTTATCTTCTGACAAAACTAGAAGGTAATGTATCTGTTAATATCAACATTTATAGTGCGTCTACTACAAATTTTATTTTTGGACACCAGAAGAGTGTTCTATACATGATAATGAAAATATAAAATTAATAGATAAAATGAATGAGTACTAAGAAGGCATCATGCAGCACTCATGGTGAAAAGTTAGGTTCTCCTTCAAGAAGCTTTCTAATTACTATAACAGGAGGAATAGACATAGCAGTTAGGAAATACTGTACAAAGAAAAAAAGTGCTCAAAATATATACTGCTAAATGAATTTAACAAGTTATATTTAAGAATATATGTGCATATATAAATACCTATATGTAAGCAATAAAATTAATGAAGAATGATGCCATGATTAAAGGAGAGTAGGGAGGGACTGTGGAAGGATTTGGAGGTGAAATGTTGTAAATAAAATATATTCTCAAAAATAAACAAAACACTTGAAGAGCTGTAAGCGCATAAAATTAGTAAACAAGTCTGGTGAACCATATTTAATATGGACTCTTTCTTCATTAATTTCTATGTTGCTGTATCAGAGAAAGCAAATACTTTAGATGAAGAAAGGAGTAATAAAAATTAACTTTAAGAGGAAGGCTAGCAGCACAAATTTCAGAAAAAAGTCCCACTTAGACATCTTAATTTAGATATGTATGCTTTTGCATAAATAATTTGTTAATATCATCCTGACAATGGTTGCATAAATACATTTTTATAGAGAGGACAGAAAAGTGTTCAGGATTGGGGTTCCAGGGGCTTACCATCAATCCTAGCACTTCAGGCAAAAGCAGATCTCTGAGTTTCTGAGTTTGAGGTCAGTCTGCTCTTACAGAGCTAGTTCCAGGACAGTCAGGGTTATGCAGAAAACCCCTGTCTCAAAAAAATAACCTAATAAGAATTTTCTATTATAATTGATCAAATATGTTAACAACAAAATACAAGAAAACATATCTTTATATACAGTTTTATTTGTTGTTTATAGTATTGCTGCAGGTGTGGTCTATAAACAGGAATCTTGACACGTTTTATTTCAGAGACGGTTTAACAGAAAAAGAAGAAAGTGTGGGGCAGGCTCCCACATTAAAAACTTTATTTCTAAACATAGATTACATTCTTTCTATAGACAGAACTTTTTTTGTATCCTTTCAGGTCCTGTAATGGCTTATAAAATAACTACCCAGAGGCTTAATATTAAGTATACCTGTTTGGCCGATGGCTCGTGCTTATTATTGGCTTGCTCTTACATTTAAATTAAATTATTTCTATTAATCTGCATATTGCTACGTGGCCTGCAGCTTATGGTAATGCTTTAAATCTTACTCCTCTGGCAGCTGCTGGCCTCTCTCAGACTTTGCCCTTCTCCTGTATCTTTGCTTGGATTTTCTGCCTGGGTTTATCCTGCTTTGCCATAGGCTAACACAACTTTATTTATCAACCAATGAGAGCAACACATATTCACAGCACACAGAAAGACATCCCACATCACATTCTGAGTACGCAAGCATTCTTTTGGAAGTTACTCCTGTTTGAAACGTGGAAGAACTTTGCACATATGAACTGCACACTCAGCATGTTGGGAGCTTTCATTGCTGTCTGTTCTCATCATTTTGGTACTGATGTTGCAGAATGCCTTCATGGCCTATTGTCTTCTGATGTAATGCTGACAAGAGTCACTGCAGAGAGCACTGAGGATATTTCTAGAAGCTCATGCTGCCTCAAAATACTAGCAATTAAAAAGCCATTTATATAAATAGCTGGAAACCACATCAATATACCAATAAACCCAAACTGAAATATTTCCCACTTATCTGCCCTTTAACTGTAACCCAGACATTCCCTTTGGTCATCTTTATGCTATTGTGAAGTAGAAGGGACAGGGTGCAGTTACTGTGCAGACAAGCTTTTTATCTAATCCTGGATCTTTTGAAATTTTTATGGAAAAGTGACAGTGTATAAATACTTTAGTAGGGTTTCTTTCAGGTCTTTGGAAAGTACTTGTGTGAGGAAAAAGCCACAGTTTAGAGTGAACCTGAGTCCAGGGGGAAAAAGCCTCCTCAGATGAAATCACAGTATCTTGCAATACTGGCTGTATCATAACTTAAAAAAAAAGTGACCAACTTTCCAGGTAAAAATAGAATATCCCATTTTCAAGTATGATTGTCTAATATTTAGCAGTACAAATAGAACATTCTTAAGAAAATGCCTTTCAGGAATTAAGAATTTGTGCTTTGAAGAGGAAAGGAAGAGAGATTTAGTGACATGATAAGGCACCCACCCTCAAATGAACATTTTAATGAAAGGAAATATTTTAGTATTAAATAATGTTACCTGCCTTTCATTATTGCTGTTGTCTTTATCTTAGGTTACTTATTTCAACAGTTAAAATTTTAAATTATCAATCATGGATTTTATTTTGTTGGGTCACTCATTTTTACTGTTGTTGTTGATTATTTTTTTTTCGAGACAGTGGTTTTTCTGTGTAACTTAGGAGCTGGTCCTTGAACTCAATCTGTAGAGTAGGCTGGCTTCAAACTCACAAAGATGTGCCTGCTTCTGCCTTCCAAGTGCTGGAATTTAAGGCATGTGCCACAACCTCCCAGCTTTTAGGTCCCTCTTATTGATAAAATTTCAATTTCCAACTTTAGTGCATAATAATCATGCTGTAAAAAAAAAGTACTTGACTTTACTTATAGATTAACTGTCATTTTTTCTGGTGAAATATTACTCTAGAGAACAAAAGAACAAAAAGAAAACAAATGTGTACAAAGGCTATCATTCTAGGACATGCTACAATAAGGAAGTCAAGCACTGTTACTTGAATTTTGCAGACTCAGACAGATAGGGGATCAAAAAAAGCCTCATATTAGAACAAATGCTAGATTCTAATTATATCTTGTTCTGGGAATATTATTGATGGGTTTCTGTACCCCGATCAAGCCAAATTAAAAAGTAAAATACCAGATTTATTTGGGTAAAACACTATTGGGTGACCCTCCAGTCCCCCAGAGATTGAGGGGAATAGGAGAAAATCACATGCTAGGTCTAAAGGAGAGGGTTTAAATAGCTTGTAGGCTATTTAATATGAAATATTTCATATTAGATAGGTGTAGGCTCAGGTCTGTCACAGAGTGGATTTGTGCCCAAGTATGGTATGCTTTTAAGTGGAATCTTGAGTAGCTAGCAACTCCGAGGGAGGAGCCTCTGCCACCAAATGGGACTTTTTGGAGATTTCTCACAGAGAGTGGGGTTTTGAGAAGGAGGAATGATGGGATTAAACAGGGGTAGGCTGTAGATTTCAGCAGCACAGTTATCACAGAGAAGAGGTAAAAGGCTTAGTTATTAGCACGGCACCCTTTGTGTTTGGTGTAGGCTTGGTAAGCTTTCTCTGCAGGGTCCTGAGACAGAAGCTGGGGAACTTCAAAGGAAATTGCCATTTACTGACCAAATTCTGGTCCTTCTGGGTTGATTGCTGCTGAAATTTTGAGTTAAGAGTTTGATTGTCGGTCTGCGAGGTCTCCTGGCCAGCAAGGGGCACTGATCCTGCAGCAGAACATCCA
>LOEQ01003518.1:4950-24752 GCA_001685075.1 Bramus lutescens
CCTTTGGAAGAACAGGCAATGCTCTTAACCACTGAGCAATCTCTCCAGCCCCTCACCCTGCCTTCTTTACCATCTGGCCAAGCCGTTCCTTCCCTCTTTCCTCCTCAGGTAAGTCCTTTCATGGCAATTTCCTCCCCTTTCTGGTCTGCTATTGAGGGCTGCACCTTCTCTGGAAGCTAGGGAAGGCCATGACACACATGGGTGCAGTGGTACAGAGACCCATCTTCACGAGCCAGGGGCTGGGAGTTCTGCCATAGTATTAGTTCCACAGTTGGATGCCCTGTAAAACTCCTTCCCACAAAGCATCTCAGGGGCACCTATAGACTTGGTTTTAAGGTAAGCTAATAGGTGTTGGTGTCTAGATGCCTAATTAGCATGAGGAAGATGCTGCTTTTGCACATTCTTTGGCTAATTAGATCTGCTATGAAGCCATTCACTTGATGGCCATCCTAATGAAGCCAGTAAAGACCTTTTTCTCTTCTGAAGCAGTCTTTTCTCCCTACCTTAAGTGCTGCCCCTCGCTCACTCGAGCACCAGCACTAATAGACTCATTATCTTCCAAATTCTGAAGTCTGTGTTCACGCTTTGTTGGTTTCATTAGATACAAAATAAAATCACTACCTATTAAAATTGCATTAAAGCACTAACGTAAACCGACGAAAGCCGAGGACCGCGGAGCCTGCGCTGCCGCCGAGCCTCCTGTGTGGGAAATGCCTGCGCTTGGCAGACTGCGTGAACCGGGCTCCACCTGGACATTACAGCCTAGGCTTGACCGCTTTACTCAGCTGAGCAGACTTGCTGGTGAGAAGACAGCGTCTTAACTATCTGCAGCGGCTATTTTCTGATTTCTGGAAAGCGAGGACGGGAAGGGAGACAGTCTTTACAAGTCTAACGCGGTGTTTTCCAAAAAGACCACTGACCGATAGATTTCTGTTGACAGCGTAAGACCACTTAGAAAAAAAGCAGTTCAGAGGCCGTGCTCCTAGCGTCTTGTCAAATCAGTGTTGCCAAGATTTAAAAGGCACAGAACAAACAAGTACAGCAAGCCATCTTCGTTCTTATATTTTAAAAGGGGGCAGGGATTTAAATGCTCAAAAGCAGCGCGAGACTCCACTTCTTCGGTGGAGAGGCAGAGCGAAAGTGAGTAGGAAGAACTCAGCTGGCAGTTACAGAAGGAGAAAGGCCCCGGGTGGAGAGCAGAGAATGCTGTCGTCTCTAACCCGTAAACTAGAATAATCCATGATCTTGGCTCAGTCACTGTGGATGTTAGTTTCCTTGTCTGTAAGTGAACTTGCAGCATCATATTGTAATATATTCCTCTCACAAGCCAGTTTACTGTGTGCACGTTTGCGCACGTGTGTGTGCTTTTAAAAACTGCCCTCCAGTCAGGTGTAAGTGGCAAACACTTGTGCGCTTTGTACTTGAGAGGTGGTGGCACAAGATTAGAAGTACAAGGTTATGCTCAGCTACATATCGAGTTCAAAGCCAGCCTGAGATACCTGTTTAAAGAAACCAAGCTGGGCAGTGATGGTGTGTGTCTTTAATCCCAGCACTTGGGAGGCAGGCAGAGCCAGGCAAAGCCAAGCAGATTTCAGTGAGTTCAAGGCCAGCCAGGGCTACACAAGAAACACAGTCTCTGAAAACAAAAACAAAACAAAACAACAACAACAGAAAAAGATAAAAGGAAGAAAAATCAAACCAAATCAAAACACCAACCAAGATGCTGATCTACAAAAAACCTGCCCCCCCAATAAATACCACTACCCAACTGTCACAGACTGTTCCTATCCCAAGCATTGACACAGAAAGATCAGGCAGAGAGCCATGTGACTCCCCAGTGTTGGCGCTGGGGAGTCAGAGACAAAAGGATCCTGGGAGCCTGGTGATTTCTTCATCTAGCCTAATAGCAAGCTCCAGGTTCAGTGAGAGAGCTTGTCTCAAAAGGAAAAAAGAGTGGAAAGCAATAGAGACAGACACTCAGTGTTGAACTCTGGTTTCCATCCCCCCACATGCACCCCCACATACATGCACACACATGAACATGTATGTACACACACCTACACCACACATACATAATACCGAAAACAAATAAAAGTTTTGGGTAGATATCTCTTCAGATTTTTCAACACAAGCTGGACATCTGAGTTTTCATATGCAATGTCCTGATTTGAAATGTAGGCAGCTCGGCATATGATGACTCCAAGAGGATGGAGGTTCAAGTCAGTGGGACAGCCGTGCTGCATGTGGACACTTGGGGGCCAGCATGGAATATTTCTTTACACTGTGTGAATGCATGCTGCTGTGATTGGTTTAATAAAGAAGCTGACTGGCCTATACCTAGGCAGAAGAAGGTTAGGAGGAAGAACCAGACTAAGGGGATGCTGGGAAGAGGGAGGAGTCTGAGGAGGTGGGAGCCAGACTCAGAAGAAGCGGCACATAAAGCACACAGGTGAGGTAAACAAGCCTTGGGGGCTGCACATAATGAATACAAATGGGTTGATTTAAGTTGTAAGAGCTAGTTAAAAGAGTCTAAGCTATCGGGCAAACATGTGTAATAGCAAGTCTCTGTGTGGTTATTTGGGCACTGGCAGGGAGGACAGAATGTCTGCCTACAGGCCAAGGCTTCTATTTGTTGTGCTGCTTTCCCGCAGGGCGTTATTTTCTTACTGAGTCAACAGGCTTGGTTGTGCGTTGGCTCTCTGGAGTTGGGTCAAACGTGAAGTAGCTGAGAGCTGCTGTAGCTGGGTCTGCAGCCTGTCCTGGCACGAGCATCTGGGAATTGTGTCTCTGTGGCTACCACACTAAGTAAATTCCCTGCTCATGACTGCATTTCTTTAACATTCTCTGATAGTTGCCTAGACTTTGGGCATGTGGATGGACTTACTTTCTTAGTTTTGAACTTTGAGATCATTCCACTTAGCTGCTGTCAAAGAATGTTGTGATGTTTTAGTTAAGACGGTTAGACACAGCCTTTCTTTACTATACACATTTCTGAAGCAGGATCTTGAGTAGAGGTATTGGTCTTTCTTCTTTCAGTATTTCCTCCCTTTCCTCTCTCACTGTGAGCTCCTACTTCTCCTTCCCTCCCTCTCCTTCTCTCCCTCCCTCTTCCCTTCACCTTTCTTCTTTTCCTTCCTTTTATTTCTTTTTAGCTTGTAAAATATGTTACATATAAGAGAACTATACAGAAAATATACCCAGTAGTTCATACTGATGAACAATCACATATAGCCAACTAATTCTCCAAAGGAGATCACTCTCCAAATTTTAAAAATTGTTTTATTTTTGAGATTATAATATAATTACATCACTTTCCTCTTTCCTTTCCTTCCTCCAAATTCTTCCATAAACTCCTCCTTAATATCTGATTTTTGTGAAGAGCACATTCTGCCTTAAGAAAAAAGTGTTTATTTATGTGCATGAGTGTTTGGCCTGAATGTATGTATGTGAAACACATGCATGTCTGCTGCCCACATAGGTCAGAAAGGGTGTTAGGTCCCCTGGAACTGGAGTTATAGATGGTTGTGAACCACCACATGGGTGCTGGGACCTCAATCCAGGTCCTCTGCAAAACCAGCAAGTGCTTTCAATTGCTGAGCCACTTCTCCAGTCTCCAACAATCCTGCTTTATAAAATATAATTTTCTACTTATGTGTGCAAATCAAGCAACATAACTAGTTTCACTTATTTGTGAAGTTTAGAGAAATGAGCAAATTCTCTTACCTCATCTCCCTGTTTGATGTTCTCTCCGCTTTTCTTGGCCTTTATGCGAGATAGCAAGTGGTGTGCTCATCTGAACAAGTGCTTTTGATGTCAGCAAAAGTGAAACCTACCGTTGAAGGATATAAAAGTCCATAAAAATGAGCCCGACTCTTTTGAGGACTTTGTCATGCTACAGAAAATGAGCTTCCAGGGAGGTGGCCATCTTTCACACTGTGAGCTGATTATAACAAGATCAAGGGAAGGAAATGACCCCATATACACTGTATGTAGTTTGTTCTTTTAACAGCTTCTCAAAAATACGTTGGATATATGCGAGTCATGTTGAATTCTGGTGATGAAATGGGTAGAAGGGCCAAGCCTACTGGGGAACAGACTCTGTTTTCCCTTAGTAATGTATACATATGAAAGGCCTGATCTGAACCTACTTGTGTTTCCCCTAATGCACAGAGTCAGGAATTAACTGGTGATTAGAGGTAAGGCCTTTGTGAAGAAAACAGTTTAAGTCATGAGTAAGGGACTTTCATCATAAAATTAGTGACTTTATTTGAAGAGGAGATTAATTTTTTTATGCCACATGAGAACATAGTGAGAAGGCAGCCACCTGCAAGCCAGTGTTGTGGGATGGTTGTACACTGTGTGAAGATGTATTGCTGTGATTGGTGTAAGAAAAGGCTGAATGGTCAATAACTAGGCAGGAGGTAAAAGTGGAATTTCCAGGGAGAAAAAGGAATAGGATAGGCACACGGAAGTTGCCAGGAGAGGAGAGGAAAGAGGAGGTACAAATGGAAGAGAGGTAATACCATGAGATAGGATGCACTTTAATTTGAATGAGTTAATTTAAGTTATAAGAGCTAGTTAGGAGCAAGCCTAAGCTATAGGCCAAGGTTTTATAATTAATAAAAAGTATCTGTGTTATTATTTGGAAGCTGGGGGTACAGAACAAGACTTATCAGGGGTCTTGTACTCTCCTCAGTGCTCAGCATTGGATTTCTATGGCAGGCAAAGATCTGAGGGTACAAAATTAACTCAAGTACATTACCTCTGCATCTTTATTTTTCATGCAAGGGGAAAAATGAAGTGAAGGGGGCACAGAGGAGAGGAAGAATAAAAAGAGTAAGAGGAAGAATAAGGAGAAGAAATAAGGACTGTAAGGGGAAGAAGACTAAGAATAAGGGCTGATCTCTACATGGTTTCTAGTTTTTACAGTTGTAGTTGGAAAATTCCACAGGCAAGGACAATGATAATATGCATATCAAAATCACAAAAAGGGCAGGTAGAACCTGACAAAGCAGTACTCTGGATCCAGGAAAGAACCAGCATTCAAGGGGAAGTATCTGATATTCCAAACCATTAGATAAAGTTACTAAACATCCCTGAATCCTGGATTCACCCATTTGGATCTAATCTCTTTGGTGATAACCAGCTTTAGGGATGCTCAGTATTTGTTTGTTAGCAAAGGTGGGGAATGCTGCCTTCCTGCTCAGTGCCTGTCTTCTATAGAAATTTCTATGTGGTCTGTTAGCAGGTAATTTGGTGGGACTGACTCTATGCAAATTTGACTGCTAGAACAAAGAGTGAATGCCATGCCTCCAAAGACTTCTGGTGTTGGGGGATGGAGCAAGGTCACTCCACTGCCCAGGCAGAGGTTACATTGCTGAGGTGGTCTGGGAATGAATCCCATTTTGAAGAGAAAATCATGGTGTCACAAGGTTTTTACAGACATGACAGTGTCTTTTCCAAAAGACAAGTGTTCCACATGGAAGTGATTATAACAAGATCAAGGGAAGGATCATTCAAAAGATTATGGATATTTATCATCATTTAGGGGGCTTGATTATGGTTGTTAATGGTCATGGTCAGGGAAAAAGCTGAATAAAAGAGGTTAGATCCAGGGATCTCTTTCTGTAGGGAAAAGGGGGCATAGTAAGATAGGATAAAAGGGTGGATTTTTAAATCTACCTTTGAATAGCCATTAGTCTCAAATATTCTACATCAGTATGGATTTTTATATATTGATACAAATTTAAGGTTATTTTTGCTATACTGTATATATGTTTCCACTCTTGCTTAAGGTTTTGCACCTATGCATCTTTGTGGTGATATTTTGTTTGTGCTATAACAAAGTTTGCCTGAGGATCAGAGTGTGGAATAAGCCACTAGTTAGTCACAGAGGCCAGATAGTGGTGGCACACAACTTTAATCCCAACACCCAGAAGACAGAGGCAGAAAGATCTCTGTGAGTTCAAGGCCACCTTGAGCTACACAAGGTTGATATAAAAGAGAAACAGAGTGAGGTGGTGGTGGCTCACACCTTTAATCCAAATATTTGAGAGTCATATGCCTTTAATTCCAACACTAGGGAGATGGAGACAGGAAGAGGTATGGTTAAGTGGAGGAGGAATATAAATTGGGAGGAGATAGGAGCTCAAGTCTGAGAACTTGTAGAGACAGGATGTCCCCTTTGGTCTGAGGATTTCATAGAGGTAAGAACTAGTGGCTGACTGCTCTGCTTCTCTGATGTTTCAACTTTCACCTCTAATATCTGACCTGGGGTTTTTATTTTTAAAACTAATTAGAATTCATGCTATACAGCTTGTTTAAAAATTTAATGTAAATTTCTAATATTTAAAAGCTATTATTATAAACCATTTAGAATAAACACATTTACAATAAACATTTTTAGTTAGTCATCTATAACAATCAAACTTGTAGTCATGTTAGATATGTTTTTAAGGTCATGCAAAAATATATTTTAGATAGGTAGATAGTTTTCAAACACTTCAAAGTCCTACATAATATGACATTTAAATGTTTTAATAACATAAAATTTTTCATGGTAGTGAGACACATCTGCTCCTGGTAGCACCAATTTACTTCAAAAAAGGATGATGAACATCAAAGAACCTCCATATAGAGTTTGCTTTCAATGTGACAAAGCTAGTAATTTGAGTAAGAAACTTCCCTTGCCTTAACTACCGAGACTATACTGTCTAAACTAGATTAATAGGACACACACAAAAAGTGACTGTCAAACTTTGCCAAGACAAGGTTGGACAGTTCTTCAAAATCCCTGCTTCACAGAAAAGTCTGTCAGATACTCTAGGCCTATAGACCAAAAATAGATGCCCCAATGTTACAGAAGAGCCTTAGGTGACTATACAGGCAGACAGATGTCTCTGTCATTTCTATAGTTTTAGAAATTATTTGCTCTGCAATTCCTGTTTACTCAGATAATTGTATCCTCCTTGGATCTCTGATGGGAATTGAAGACTAGATACTATACAGTTTTCAGTGTTATCAAATTCAGAAAAAAACTTACATAAGAGATATAATGTTTATAGAATTGAGAAACATAAAAGTTTAAGTTATTTATCTAAGAAGATGTTTTTAGGTCTAAAAAGATTTTTTTAGGATGGTAATGTAAGTTATGATAGAAAATGGTTTAGGTATAAGACTTCAGACTCACTAAGATATGATAGATAATTCAGTACTTTCTTTGAATTTGCCAAATACATATGGACTAAACATTGTAAATTAATTTTTACTTGATAACTGTCTTTATTTACATAGTTTTACTATGTCAGAGTCAAAATTTTTTCTTTTTATTTAGACAAAAGGGGGAAATGTTGTGGATTATTTATATGCTGTGTGAAGGTATGGTTGGTGTAATAAAAAACTGAATGGCCAATAGCTAGGCAGGAAGTATAGACAGAATTTCCAAGGAGAAAAAGGAAGAAGAGGAGGAATCTAGGTGCCCATGGGAAGCCAAGAGGCATGGAGAAGAAGCAGGAGGTACAAGATGGAAGAGAGATAACACCATGAGATAGAACATAGATTAATATAAATGAGTTAATTTAAGTTATAAGAGCTAGTTATAAACAGGGCCAAAACTAAAACCTGAACTTGAGACCTAAGTGGTAGATTCAGGCCGTGTGTATTATGACCGAGTGTAAGCAGAAAGTGTGATCTACAAGCAATAAAACCACTTGGGCCTCTGCGAATGACCAAGCTGACTGCAACCAAACCATGTGCAGATCAGCTGCTGTGTGCTTCTTGTGCAACCGGGACACGCCACACAGGAGTAGGAACTCTGAGGGCGGACTTCGTGTTGTGTTAAGCAGACACTGAGCTGAGGCGCTAGAGGTTCCCGGAGCAGTTAAACTGAGAAATTCTATTCAGTCTGACAACCGGGATGTTTGTACATTCTGTCCTTCATTCCTTCGACAAATATTTGGCCCTCACACTCTGTATGCGAGGCACTCATGCTAAGCCCAGAAGCCGTTTCAGGAACATGCGCATCATGATCAAATGTTTTGATTGATTTCTTCCCTGGCAATATGTCTGCCTTTCAATCCTTGCCTCTCAGCTCAAATTTAACCCTTATCTTGGAGAACTTTTTAAACTCGTGGAGCATTGATTCCCAGAGAACGGGACCCTAGTATTTACTTAAGGTCGGTGAGACAGTTTTCAGAAGAGTGAGACACTATTCTCAGCGCAGTCTGGGACTGTGTGTGCTTCTGTCTAATAGCTGATGTCCCCTGCCTTTAGATGTAAAACAAAGCAGGAACACGTGTAAATCAAACCAGAATTTAATGACTTCCTCTTGTTTTTGCTATATCTGTGCTTCAGTTACTTTTATTTCTGGAACATAATAATGACTTCCCGTTTATAGTGGTGATATATAACTTCTATTTAAAATCTGCTTAGGTTAAGTCTCAGCCAGTGAGTCAGGTGAAAGCAAATACCAAGCACACAATAAGGCCAGTAGTGGCTGTACCTGGGAGCAAAGAATGAATGCAGAGGAGGGATTGGTGAAGATGGGGGAGGCGGGCAAGCACACACATCTTCCCTTGTAAATAAGCTCAGTAGCTCATACAAGACCTGCAGGAGGAGCCTGGACACTGGCTGCTTCTCTTTCAGTAGGAATTCTGGAGGGCTCCCTGGGTGAGGTTGCCTATGGGGAGAGGTTGGCATTGGAGCATAAGGCCTTCCACTTTGAAAATGGGTGTTGCACTTGACCATGAACCTCCAACTTGAGAAGGCTTTTCTACCAAGGTTTTTCTCAAGACCCCTTGCAGTTAAGGAGTCAGTGGGTGCCGGGGGGGCGGGGGCATTCCAGCCTCCGTCTGAGTAGGTCCTGACAGACACTGGAAATCTAAAAGATTAGTTTAGAGCTGCAGACCTGGTAGGAGGCACCGAGCCTAGACCTTCTCAAAGTGGTCCTCTCCTTGTGGGACAGTTGGGCGATTTCCTGTTTCCTCTGCCTTTGGCTGCCAGCAATGGTGGGCTGTTTCAGCAGGTTTCTGTATCCTTATGCTGCCCAGGAGACTCACCTGCGTATTTGCCACCATTAGGCTGCATTTCTGTGGGAGCCATTGGGAGGAGAATGTGTGGATGTAGGAGGCTCACAGTTCCCAGTTCTCGACATAAGCCTAGCACATGGCTAGGCATTGAGTGTTCCTTAGAGGACTCCATGAAATGAGAGTGCTAAAATTCGGCCAGACCTGGCTATTTATGGGCAGCATTAGTACCACATTTCCTAGCGTCTTGAAATTTCCATCTTTCTCTAGTGGGAAATTATAAGGCCTAGCATCTGTAAATTGCTTTGAGAATAAACCATGCCTGTGCGAGTAGGTGGCATTGTCTGCCTGGCACTGACAGAAAGACCCAGCGCTGGGGTGGGGCTTCCGGGTAAATACTTTTCAAATTAGGAGGAACTGTGGGATTAAACGGAATGTGAGCCCCAAATACAGAGTGCACAATCAGCACTTTGCCTTACACAACCAGATGGATAATGCTGTTTGGGGATTACAGCGTGGGTTGTTTCTGAGGATATACGATTGCTGACCCAGACTGGGACAGGGGACAGGCTGTGGGTACATTCACAGCTGTTGAGCACACATTTCCAAAGGTTTCCAAAAGAACATAAGTAAGCGATTGACTGCCTGAGTGATGTGGGATTCTCACAAGTGCCATCCAGCCCCAAACTCCTCGCTAACAGGGCTGGCAAATCCAGCTGTTTGCAGAAACAGTCGTTTAGCCAACGCCTCCCATAGGGCATGGTCTCTCAGGTTTCTCCGTAACATGGCATTCCAAGTAGAAAGGCCACATCGGAGAGATGGCTTTCTGGGATCCCTGACCTGGTGGCACCGGCACACATTTGGCAAATAAAGATATAAGGTTCACATTGCTGTGGACAGAACCACGCAGTCCAGGGAGTCAGAGCTTCCAGAATGGTCTTGGCCATGTGAACCAGGAGAATTCATTCCCATCAGCAGGAAAGGCTCCTGTCTGTGTCAGAGTCAGGTCTTCCCTCTGTGTTGTGACTACCAGCTGTGGGCACAATACTAAATGTTACACATTAACTCTGCATTCGCCAGACGGAGTCCAGGTGTTGGCACTGAAGAAGCACCGTTTTGTTCTCCATAATGAGGATGAAGCAATGAACTGAAATGAATCTAAGGCCCACTGGTCAGAGAAGATGGACTAGGGGTGGGAGCAAAATAGCCATTATTAAAATAATGATAGGATAGTGACTCCAGATGAGGCCAGACACTTGTCACACAAATCAGAACATGCTGGTGCAATAATTCCCAGTTTCTTATGTTGCACAGAAATTTTACCCTATCAACTTGGTCCTGAAATAAGTGACACACTGGGCATTGGCTGGAGATGAAGAAAAACAAGATATTTTTCCCAGGAAGGCTAGGGGCTTAGGTGTTTGGCGACCTGGAATTGGACCTGTGGCATTAAAATGCAGATAGGTTCCAAAACCTCTAAGTGGGGCAGGGGTTTGCAGCAGAGAATTTTCAGCAGGAGAAGCCGAGTCCCAACAATGAAATGTGGCACAAAAATAGACAGTAACAAGGCAGAGAGAATGAAACCACTCCCCACATCAACAAAGCTTTCTGTGCTCCAGAAATGGAAGTGGCAGGAGCTGTACTTACCCTGAAAGGCTGCTCTTCGGAGGTAAGCCCATGTAACGTCGTGACTGAGAAGAAAGACGGGCTGGGTGAGGGCGCAACAGCCAAAAATGGACACTAGATACTGAGCTGAAAATGCGTCCAGCTCTTTTGGCATGTAACCAAGGGAAGATCTGAGCAAAAGTCTTGACACAAAACCCTGGGAACCCAGAACCCAGACACTGACATAGAAGATGAAAGAGACAAAAGCTAACCAGAGAGCCAGGGAGACAGAATGAAACCCTGTGAGTTCAGCACTTGCTTTGTTTTTTATTATGTCTATGTGGTGTGGTGGTTTGAATGCGAATGGTCCTTTAGGCTTATATATTTGGATATTTGGGCCCCTCTTGGTAGAACTGTTTGGGAAGGATTAGGAGACACGGCCTTATTGGAGAAGGTATGTCACTGGGGGCAGGCTTCGAGACTTCAAAGGCCCAGGCCTTTTCCAGTTAGCTCTTTCTCTTTGTCTCTGTGCCTTGTGTGTTTGTGAATCAGCTGTGGGCTCCCAGCTACCGTTTCCAGTGCCATTTCTGCCTGTCCGATGCCGTGTTCCCTCACTATGATGGTCATAAACTCCAACCTTCTGGAAATGTAAGCTCCAAATTAAGTGCTTTCTTTTATAAGTTGACTTAGTCATGGTGTTTTGCTATGGTAGCAGAAAAGTCATGAAGACTCTCTTTCTCTGTCTCTGTGTCTCTCTGTGTTCACATGTGCACACATGCACATGAGACTAGGTACCACAAAAAGAGTGCGTCAGATCACCCTGAAGCTGGAGTTACAGGCAACTGTGAGCCACTTGACACGGGTGTTGGGAATTGAACTCGGATCCTCTACAGCTCTTAACTACTGAGCCATCTCTCCAGCCTCTGAACACTTGCTTTCTTCCTGTGATATCAAACAAAGTCTGTGTGGGGCAGCACATTCCAATTTACTCTCCCGCATTTCATAGGAATTGGACACAGAGGCTTGGGGTCTCCTCTGGAAGTTTGCTGCTGCAAAGTGGTTTAGCTACAAGTTTCGAGAACTAGAGTACACTGCTTTGAATGGAATTTGCCTTTGTGTGTGGCCATGTGCACTGTGTGGCTCAGGGCATGCCCAGAACATTTTTCTTCATAGGGAAGTTGTGTGAACATGCCTTGTGACTGTAAATAAATGCCTCTATAGCCTTCTCTCCTTTCCATGTGATGCAGGCAAGTGGTCATCTGTGTTGCTTTTGATATACATGGGAAGTTGAGAATGACAGAATCAGTCTGGGAATTCGCAAACGTTGTTTTGCATGTCTTTGTACCAAGGCCTCAGACTGTTGTACAGGTTGGGTCTTGTACAGAAACTTCAGGGTCAGAAGTAAGTGGCTCTGAAAACTCCCTGCTTCTCTCTATCTGTGCACTGTGCACACTGATGTGGGGCTGTAAGGAAGCAGTGTGTGTGTGTGTGTGTGTGTGTGTGTGTGTGTGTGNAGAGAGAGAGAGAGAGAGAGAGAGAGAGAGAGAGAGAGAATTTTATGAGGTCATTGTAAGGGCTAATAGCCATTCAGAAATTGTCCCCCAAACCACCACCAATGCCCCTGCAAGAAACAGTAAAGAAATTGCTAGAACACTCATCTGCCTGAGAGACCCCATGACCTCGTTCAACAGCTTTCCTTCCTCCCCGATGGTCTTCCTTGCTCTTTCTGGGTGGGAGAGAAGTCACCGCAGACTAACTACCCTGAGGTGGTCTGTCCTTACCCAGGGTCTCCGTGTGATCCTGTGTGAGGGCTTTTCTTACTGCTGGGTTACGAACAGACACTCAGGCCTATCACATTTTTACTGAGAACGGAGATCTATAAGGTTACCTTATAGGGAGTTAGATCTAGGTTAGATTTCAAATCCTGTCAGCGAGCATCTACATCCTGCTTCTAAATTTTAAGGAAGTTAACTTCCGTCAATAGAGTGAAGCTTCCCATTGATGGTCTCTGGCAAGTTTTGTGGGGTATCTAGGGAAATGTCCTTTTATCTGGCTTAAACAAAATTCTCTGGCTATGGAGCCAATAGACTTGTGGAATTCCTACTGATACGGCGTGTTCTCTCCTTCCTTGTGACATTTGGTTCTGGTGAGTCATTACTTGCTTTCAAAACATTTTTGATCGTGACCTAAAGTCTCACTGTCAAAGTTCTCACAGGTTTTCAGTGTTGGGATGCAAATGCAGGGTTATAGCTTCTGAGTGACTGGAGTCACGTAGAGCGAGAGGGGGGTCCAAGATGTCCACAGTGCCTGGGGACAACCTCCTCTGGAAGCAGGTCCCTGGAAGCCTGGCGTCCTAGCACCTATAGCCAGGGGCAGCCCCAAAGGAGACAAAGCTGGCTCTAGGGAAAATTCCTACAGACTGAAGCTCTAGGAGAGGGGGAGGCACACTACAAAATCGGATGAGAACCCTCCCCCATAGAGTGGGCTCACAACTCATGGATTGTGTGGCACTGAGGAGGAAAAGCCCACGGGGAAATGATTTTCAGAATGCCTCAAGACACTTAGCCGCTGAGGGTAGCAGAACCCAGCTTCTACTTTAGTGGGAGGTGCTTGGCAGGAAGAGCTGATTTTTATCATGCCTGCATATTTAAGGATGTCACCTTAAGGACATAGTCTTCTATACCACAGAAGTCATTTATAGGGACACACAATAAACCAGGTGGTAAGTACTTATTGCACACTTACTTGCTATGCGTTATGCATCGCTTTGTTGGAAATAAAAGTGAACAAAGAAAATACACGAATGAACCTTGTGAAGGATTTTTTTTCTTGCATCCATGCCAAAGCTGTCAATCTCCTAAGAAGCTTTCCTTTTTCACTGTGCTTCCTAGGAAGCTCAGAGCCAAGTTTTCCAACTCATTTTAGCGGTTGCTCAGGCTCTCATGGGATGGAGTCAGACAGGCCATGGCTTTGCTTTCCTGAGGTTTTCCTGTTCTTGTCTGTGTAGACAACCTCACATCCTTGTTTTCTTTTTTCTTTTTTTTTTAAATAGAAGTTTTCAGCTAAATAATAAAAGATCTCAACAGTTTCGTGGACAGAGCAAATATTTGTGGTGAGATGTTTTGTGACCACATCCTCCCCCACATGTGGGAAGTAAACACCACAGGGCAAATTTGCTGCTAGGTAAGGAAGTCCTGGATGCTTAGGGCCTTAGAAAGCCGGCGGCCCAGGGCTCTTGAGAAACAGGGCCAAGGGTAAGGTGTCAGAGGTGATGCTACTGATTCTGATGTGGGGCTGGGATAGAGAACACCAGAATAATTTTGGTTTGTGTTTAGGACAAAATTTCCAATAGTTTCTGAAATGATTCTACACAGGTTTCTGCCATTTGTACTGTATATTTAGGTGAAGTGTTCTTAGCACCGATGATCATATGATACAAATATCCATCTGTCCTGAAAAATGTTGAAGATGCTCTTGATCTTGCAGTATCAAATGCAGACCAAGACTTAATGTGCTCTATAAAAATAAACAACCACATCAGATGATTAGTGTGTGTGATGGTTAATCTTGACTATCATCTTGATGAGGTTTAGAATCACCGTGGAAACAAACGTCTGAGCATTTTATGAGTGATTTTCCAGAGTAGGTTGAGGCAGAAAGTCCCATCTTCATGGTAGCGTCACTCTATGGGATGGGATCTTAGATGGAACAAAACCCAGAAAAGGCACTGAGCTGTATATAGTATTTACCCCTCTGTTTCCTGACTGCGGAATCGATGTGATCAGCCACTTCCGGGTCCTGCTGCCAGGACTTCTCTGCCACCACGGACTGCACCCGTGAACTGGGACCTGAAACAATCTCCCACGGACTGCACCCGTGAACTGGGAGCTGAGATAATCTTCCACAGACTGCACCCATGAATTGGGAGCTGAAATAATCTCCCACGAAATGCACCCATGAACTGGGAGCTGAAATAATCTCCCCCTTTTTAAGCTGTTTTTGTCACAGATCTTGTCCAAGAGAGACTAGTAGCGGATAAAGTATGTAAACTTTTATTTGTGTTAAATAATTATTTTAAAAGAAATGTCTTTGTTAAATAATATATATTCACATATAATATTACCAGTAGATATTTTACTTGCATACTATTTTATATGCCTGTGTATCTGGGGTTATATGAAATTTTCTCAGAAAGGGGTCATGAGAAAAAATGTTTAAGAAGCCACTGAATTAGGGTCTAGGAGGAAAGGTGCAGAAGCATCAACAACATCCAGTGCTAAGGCAGGAGCCAGGAGGCAGACATCTAGTTACAACGGGAATGATTCTGTTCAGTTGAACATGTCCAGGTGGGGTATGGGGCGGAGCGTGCTTAACTGAGGACAACGCCAAAGGGGGCTCACTTGGAAACTAGCTACGTGTTTTTAGCAAGTAAATCGGAGCTTACTTCTCCTAAAACATCCATTTTCTTTTCTTTTTTTTTTTTAATTCTCTCATATATTATATCCAGACCACAGTTTCCCCCCTCCTCCCAGCCTCCTTCCCACCCCACATCTCTCCTCTGCCCCAAATCCACTCCCCTGTTTCCCTTCAGAAAAGGGCAGGCCTCCCAGGGACATCAACCAAACATGGCATATCAAGTTGCAATAAGACTAGACGCCTCCCCTCATATTAAGGCTGGGCAAGGCAACTCAGTAGGAAGAACGGGTTCCAAAAGCAGGCAAAAGAGTCAGAGATAGTCCCTGCGCCCACTGCTAGGAGTTAGCTACATAACTGTAGCTTATATGCAAAGGTCCTAGGTCAGCCCCATGCAGGCTCGCTGATTGTCGGTTCAGCCTCTGTGGGCCCCTGTGAGCCCTGGTTAGTTGATTCTGTGGGCCATTTTCTTGTGGTCTCCTTGACCCCTCTGGATCCTTCAATGTCCCTCCACCCTGATCTTCTGCAGGATTCCCCAAGCTCCACCTAATGTTTGACTATGGTTCTCTGCATCTGTTTCCATCAGTTGCTGGATGAAGCCTCTCCGATGACAACTGGGCTACTCACCCAATGAGCAGAGCAGAGTATCAGTAAGAATCATTGCATTGACTTGACTTTGTTTTGTTTTGTCAGTCGAGTTTGGTTCTACCTTAGCTTCCTGGGCTACCCTCTAGGTCCTGGTCCTCAGGGGTGAGCTCCCTCTCATGGTATAACTCTCAAGCTGGGTCAGTCATTGGTTGGCCACTCTCACAATTTCGGCACCACTATTACCCCTGCGCATTTTGTAGGCTGGGTTGGTGTCCCAGTCCCTCTATTGGGAGTCTTGCCTGTTTTCATGAGGTGGGATTTTTTTTCTTTCTTTCTTCTTCCTTTTTTTCTTTTTGGCCAGTCACCTTTGGTTCTACCCTAGGACTCCAGGCTATCCAGCTTCAGGTTTCTGGCTCTCTGGGAAGCCACAACATCCTTTTAAGGCTTCTTATCAGGCTGTTTTTTAAAGTTTAAGGTTAAGGAAACCCCACTTAGGAGACGATGTGACCTCTTCACTGGATTCTGGTCCAACTGTGGTGCTTGTTGCTTGCTTTATTTATTTACTCAAAGACTTATTTATTTTTATTTTCTGTGCAGTGCTGCTTTGTCTGCACGTCAGGTCTGTGTACTGTGTGCAGTGTCCAGAGGCCAGCCAAGGTCATCAGATACCATGAGACTGGAGTGGCAGCTGCCATGTGGGTTCTGGGTCTTGAACCCAGGACCTCCGGAAGAGCAGCCAGTCCTCTTAACCTCTGAATCCTACGGCCAGGACCCACTCTTGTTGCTTTTTGAAGATACCGACCTGGTTCCCACTCAGGGTCGTGTACCTGTGGTGTCAGCAGCGTGCACTTCTCGCGTCCTCAGTTTCCCAGGTAGCGCCCTCATTCTTGGCAAGGAGCACTTCCCCTTTGCAAAGGTCACCTCCCCAGTGTAAAGTAGCGGCTCCAGGTATCACAACACTTGCCTTTGGAGCAATCTTATTCACTTAAACGCGTAAGCACTGAATATCTCCTAGTCCACGAGGGTGGAGAGCAGACTTGACTGTGTCTCCCTTGTATCCTCCAGAACTTGACCAGCACCTGATATTCTGCAGGCGCTGAATATTCATTACGTGGACATTGTGCCCCTGGGATAAACACGACTTGGTTACAGAGCACTGTCCTTCCCGTCAATTTGATTAGATTTACTTTACCCATATGTTTGTACACATTATGCATTCATCCTCACTTATAGTCTCCCTCCTCCCACCCTGGTGTCCTTCCAGATTATATCCCCTAGGGTGAGCTGGGGGAGCACTTCCTTGGTTACTATTGTGTGGAACAGTTTGTACAAGACAGAAGCTACCTAGGTCTTCAAAGTGTGGAAGCACCTTCTTTAAATCCCCCTGAGCCAGCTGTTTTTCTCATGGGAATATTTTAAGTGACTGTCCCAGTTTCTTTATAATCTTAAGATTATTCAAGCTATTTTCTTTCGAGATTGGAAAAGGAAAACATTCTTTAAGATGCTCTTTGGGATGTGACCATTTCATCTAAAGAATGTCTAAACTAAATTTAGTGGGAGTGATTACCTTTGGGTGTTCTATGTAGTAGGTAGATAGACG
Organism: Bramus lutescens; assembly: GCA_001685075.1. Classification (NCBI taxonomy): domain Eukaryota; kingdom Metazoa; phylum Chordata; class Mammalia; order Rodentia; family Cricetidae; genus Bramus; species Bramus lutescens. The sequence continues at coordinate 22,180 of LOEQ01003518.1, forward strand.
TATTCATATAAAATACATTAAGAGGGGGAGTCATTTGGACTAATGATGGCAGTGTGTATTAAACCAAAGATTTCAGAACCAATTGTGTACATACACTCTTAGTGCTCAGGAACAGCATTTCCCAAAGCAAATCTGGGCCCAGGGTTCACGTACAGACCTAGATGGGAAACAGCTGTGAGCTCAGCATCAGGTTTCCCCAGTCCAGATTCTGATAGACAGAAAACACTTGATCTCTGCCACTTCCCCAAGGCTGGATTCTGCCCTTCCACACCATAGAATATTTCAAACCTTCTTTGTCCCGGAGCAGGACAAAGCCAGAGTACTTTCTAGGAGTAGTTTCCTATGCAAGGGGCACCAGACAGGACAGCTCAAAGGGCATTCTAGAAGAGATCAAATTTTAATGAACTAAACAGTGTTTTGACACTTAGGACAGCCCTGAGGTCTGATGGGATTCTCTGCTTGTGAAGTAGTTATATGATTTATTACATATTCCTATATGTCTATATCTATATGTGTCTCTGTGTGTGTCATTACTACACTCAAAGGACAGAAATTCCTGGGTGAATTGCAGGTAGAAAGGCATTTAGTTTTCAAATATCATTAGCTGTCACAAAGTTTGGAATTAATCATGACACTGTACAAATAGTAAAATATTTGCAAGCATGGAGAGGGTGGAGATGCCAGAACCTGTGAATTTATGCCAGCTGAGCACCACAGCGGAACATCACTGTGGAGGCGGCTGACAAATGGAGTCACTATTGTGCCAACTCCAGGAAAGTGTTACACAATTGCATCAAAATTGTTTCTATGCAAACAATTGTTTTTTAAAAGGGTCCTTACCTCAAATAACTGTTATTGAGTGCTTTCTGGGTAAGCACAAACCCAGGTATTAGCCTCTACCTCTTAGGAGGTATTTCTCTTGGAGTAGTGATGGAGACCATAGGTGTGTTATTCTCCTTTTTGCTATTCCTGTTTCCTCCATCAGTTTTGTCTTTTCCATTCGAAAACATAGCTGCAGGTTTGGTTGGGAAAAGGGCAGAGGGAAGAAGGGGGAGGTATATTTGAAGCAACACTGGCAGGGAGGTGGAGGTGGGTAAAAAAGAGACAAGGAAGGCAACTCATTTAGCATCTACTGGCAACATCTACAGGTTTCAAAGCCCTGGCTGTCCTGGAATTCTCTGTAGACCAGGCTGGCCTTGAACTCACAAATGTCTGCCTGCTTCTGTCTCCTGACTACCACCACCACCCAACCAGGGTTCATTTCTTCCTGGAGGAAATAAAACAGCACATTTACTTAAGGAAGTTATGTGTGAGATTCGGTGGGTCTATGGGTCTGTAAAGGCTTTGGTTATACCCCCAGAATCCACATGGTGAAGAGCCAACTCTGCAGACTGTCCCCTGACCTCCACATCATTGCAGTGGCAGTGTACCTCCCTATATTTATTAATGTTAGAAATGCTCTCCCATCCTGATTTGTGTAAAGTCTGCTTTAGAAATGTCTTATCCGTACACTTTATTAAAACCATAAAGGAATACTTCGTTGAATACTTGTGACATTATGAATTTTTCTGGAAAACAGGACCAAGTCAAACCATTAACATTTTGTATTACTTGTCTGTGTGTGTAGGGATGAGGGCATAATGTGTCAGAGAGCACATATGGACTTCAAAGGACATTTGTAAGAATCTGTTCTCTCCTTCTATCCTGTGCATTCCAGGACTTGAATTCAGATCCCAGGCTTCGGTGCGAGTGCCTTTAACCAAGGAATCATTTTGCTGATCCTACATCATGCTATTTTTAATTTTTAAAGCCCGAAACTAAATCCATACAAAACAAAACAACAAACGAAATAAAGCAAAAAAACAAAAAACAAAAAACGAAACTAAACCAAACCAAACCAAACCAAAACTAGTTAAAGCCACAGAACAATATACTTGTCATCCCCCCGCCCCCAACAATCCTTGTACCCAGAATATTCTGTATGATTCCCGGAAGAAACATGTCATGAATGGATTTAGAAGGGTCTTCAGGCCGAGGGAGGCTGCTCCAGATAGACTAAAATAATTTTGCAGTAATTGTGTTTTACTTGTGAAAGCTTCAAAGGGACAGGGGCAATCAGCTTCCCAGTGATCCGCAGTTCACCACAGGGCTGAACCTCAGGACCACAATGACTCACCTTTCTGCCCGCCTTCTAGGTGGAAACGGGAGTACAATCTTTCCCATGTTGTCCTCAAATCCTCACCCATCCTGCCCCTGCCATCACCTAGGGTTACTGTAGCTGTTCCACTTTATGGTTGGGGCTATGGTTCACTCTCGGTGCTCCCTCACAAGTTAAAAAAGCCAACACAGATCAAACTAAAAAAGCAACTTTCAACGACCGAGAACGTTTTCCGTTGTGATCAAGTTCTTTGATCTCGTCTCTTCCTCTTTAAAGTCAAAGGGCCCAGAAAAGTATTTTACTAGAAATAAAACAGCGTCCACCCCTCCTCCAGCAGCAGCCCTGTCTCAGAGGACGTTAGCAGAGGAAGCTCCACTAGGAGCGCAAGCCTAGAGCATCTGCCTGGCAAGGTGTG
>LOEQ01003518.1:31112-48135 GCA_001685075.1 Bramus lutescens
CCCCGTCTCAACACACAGACCCATGCAATACTCTATACTGGAGTTCCTGAACTGTCTTTAAGGGGTCTTCACCAAGAGATTTTCTTCCTTTCTTTTTTTGATGTTGAGGATTGAACCTAGCAAGACCAAGGCAAGTGGCAAGTGCTCTATGATGAAGTCACATTCCCAATCCTTTTTTTTTTTTTTTTNCCCCGTCTCAACACACAGACCCATGCAATACTCTATACTGGAGTTCCTGAACTGTCTTTAAGGGGTCTTCACCAAGAGATTTTCTTCCTTTCTTTTTTTGATGTTGAGGATTGAACCTAGCAAGACCAAGGCAAGTGGCAAGTGCTCTATGATGAAGTCACATTCCCAATCCTTTTTTTTTTTTTTTTACTTTTTGGGGAAATGTTTTCATATTACTCAGACAGGCTTAACCTCATTAAGCAGCCAAGAGTGACTTTAAGCTTCTGGCCTCCTGTTTCTATCTCCCAAATACTCGGTTTATCATCGTATACCACCATGCTTGTTTTGTATGATGTCGAGGATCGAACCTGGGGCTTTTGTGCATTCTAGGTAAGTCCTATACCAACTGAACTGCAACCCTGGGCCTCAAGAGAATGCCTTAAAATCTGCTAACAGTGTGTGATGAGTTCACTTTTGATCTCAGGCCTCTGGAGAGTCAGTGAGCAATCATTGTATCAGAGCCATGACAGTTCTATGTCAGGATCCAATGCGGATAGGTACAAAGTGACAGCTACAAAGGAAGAAATGGCTCGAGATGTGATGGGCTGTCCAGAGATGAATTCAGAGTTTACAGACCCCCCTTTGTCACTCACCTTAAGGAGAGCCCTTTCAAATTGTCAAGGCTAAGAAAATAACTTCCCCCCTTGTGGCTATTCAGCTGCTGCTTTTGTAGCTCGTGTAAGAGCTATTGACTGGCTCAGGTGCAGAGTCTGCTGTGAGTCTTTAATAACAGAAGTCATAAGGCTTAGCATTTATCAAACCCCTGCATATCCTTAATCAGATTTTTCTCAGGAAAATGTTAAATTCGACCTAACGCAATAAGTCTGTGCCATGGGAAAGTTTTAAGTCAGTGTTTGGGGGTGCGGGTGTTTATGAGCTTGAAGGAACTTTAAAGGGGAAGGTTGATCTAATCAGTTGCTAATGGGATGTGTAGCCAAGGTCAGAACATAACATTTGGTCAAATCAGTTACCTACAAAAAAAATGTCCAAAGTATTGGGGGGCTGCTTCAACTCCTGTGCTTGTGACAGTCGTTCTGCAAAGGGAATTATGGCTAAAGTAATCACTGTGGCACGACTGGAGTCAGAAACGCTTTGTGAGGGCTCCCATGTCAGCTGTATGGACAAGGTTTTGTAGAAATTCACCTTGAAGTGGCTTTGTCTTCTGGATGGAAACAGATGCATAATTTGCAACATTCAGCGCAAAATTAAAACACCTTCTCCTTGTTAACAAAATGAGTAGGCCTTTCAACATGACAACCGCAGGAGATTAAGGCAACCATGAAACCTTCCTAAGCATGCGGCGCCATGCAGTTGTACAGGTTGTGTGCCTCTAGAGCTCCTGCTTCCAGATGCAGGGAACGGCATGTCTAGCTGCAAGAGAGAGGAAGGGCAAGGGACACTTCAGAAGCAGGAGTTAGTACATGTGACAGTCACAAAAGCAAAGGTGTCTAAGGACACTCTGGTGATGAAGTTCTGAGTAACTCTGTGCACATGACAAACACCCTTGCTGGCGATAGGAAGTTAGTGACAGTGCCTCTCAGTCATCGGTGGAGCTTGAGAACACTCAAGATCATCCACTTGAAGAACGGCAGAACAAGGACTTGTTCTGTGACCACTTTCACAAGAGCAGCTCAGAAGTCTCGTGTAGGATGAAGAACAAGGAAACTGGCAAGTTTTGCTAATCAAATTTCCTTTCTCCTAGAACTTGCATAGGGACCTCTCTCTGTATGTGTAGTGTGCATAAAAACAGCATCCAAACATGGAAAAGCAAAGCTCAGGTTACAATGTATCCAAAGGACAAAGGTATCAGGTGTACTAAGCCAATTGGTATACATCTTTACTGTGTTCTGTACAGCTGATTGAGATTATTTTTATGATAGGTTTGAGACATTCATAATATTATATATTCCATATTTTCTCCTGAGTATCATTTTTCTAGTCTCTACTACTCTCCCCATTTCCTTCTCCTTTTTCCCTCCTCTTTTTCTTTTTTGTTGTACAAGGACTCAGCTACATAACCCACGTTGGGCTGAAATTCTTGCCTCAGTCTCGTGGGTTTGCAGGCATGCACCATTAAGATCTCTTCCTTTCTTGTCAATTCTTGTTTACCATTGAAGGTCCTGGATCTTTTGAAGCTTTTACATGTTATCAACCCTGCTTCAAGATGCTACACTGTGTACAGTATGTTTCATTGCAAGCTGGACTCACTAGCTGGTAGGCCTGTTTTCCTCCCTTAGGAAAGATCCATCAGAAAGGAAGGCACTGGATCTTAGTGTATGCTTGTGTTTCCTCGGGACCTAGGATTCTGTGCACATAGCTATTTCTTAAGGGAGTGCTAAATAAAATATTCAACCCAAGAAACCAGAACAGGACAAAGCCTCCCCTGGGAAGTCAACTAAGTCTGTCCCATCACCTCCTTAAGGTAGAACTAAGTCTTACCCCCCACCCCATGCCTAGGCTGAGCTCCATGGAGCTCCATAGAGAATGGGCTCCACAAAGTCAGTTCATGCAATAGAGTTAGATCCTGGTCCCACTGCCAGCAGCCCCATATGCTGCCCAAGCTACACCATTGTCTGTATTCAGGGGGCCTAGTTCAGTCCTCTGCGGGTTCCCAAGTTATCAGTCCGGAGTCAGTGATCTCCTTGTGGGTCATTTCTAAGGTCACTAGTGGGGGCAAGTCACTTCTTGTTTAGTACATCTGGGGTCACACTGTTTGCAGTTTAAGTGTTGACAAGATAATAGCAAGCCCCCACTCCCAACCCCAGTTCCAGCCAAATGCTTTCTGAGAGATGCACCCTGAATACCTGCCGCATTTTGACTAGGTGCCAGTACCTTTGGAGAAGCACTCATATAAAACAGAAGAAAGTGATTGCTATTTTAAGCACAGGTCAAAATTTCTCTTATAATGGCTTTTATTTAGCAAACACTGTAATAGGCCATTTTGGGAGAGGAAGGTAATTCTACAGAAAGCCTGGGTGGGAAATTTTGGGTTTGGATAAAGGAAGGAGTAATAAGGACAAAATAGAATGTTGGAGCCTAACAGGGGAGATGATTATGATACCCACCAAGAGGAGACAATGGCCAGGGACTTGAAGAGCAGCTGTCTTGCCGGGACTTGGTCACCTGGCTGAGCCACAATGTAGTCCCTGAGGATACCTCAGTGATGGTTCTGTGTGCTGGGCAGTTTCCACCAAGGCGGAACACAAGCCAGAGAAGGTGGTTGTCAGAACTGGAGTCTGTCCATGGAGGGTTGGTTCTCATACAGAAGAGCAGGACAAAGTCTCTCCCACTCTGAGCAAAAGGCAGCCTCACTTGATGGTGAGGTGGTCTTGACACAGCTCCAGGGGCAAGGCCTGATCAGGAAGCTAAGACAAGGCATGAGGAACTCAGTGGGCAGGCACAGATGTAGGCAGGTTGAAGCATGTTGGCCTGTTATAAGAGCTGATGTGGTGTTGTAGCTGTCATTCACAGGTGTGTAGTATGAGGTATAAATCTTGTGCTCAGACTCGCATTTCTCATTAGAGAAGAGTCACAAGCTAGACACCATAGCGTGAGGTTCTGACCAGGAGCTCGCTGGTGGTCTGGAAGTTTATTTTTTATTTTTTATTTTTTCGTTTTTGAGACAGTTTCTTTGTGTAATAGCCCTGGCTATCCTGGAACTTTCTTTTTAGGCCAGGCTGGCCTCAAATTCACTGAAATCTACCTGCCTCTGCCTCCCAAGTGCTGGGATTAAAGGCATGCACCGCCATTGCCTCGTGATCTGGAAGCTTTTTTAGTCTTAGGCTTCTTGTAGCCTTTTGGCAGCTCCAATATTTCCTAATGAAATTATTTAATGGACACATCTGGAGGTTTTGGGGAATGTTCTCAGATTTTGGTTTTGGGGGCCAACACAGTCTGCCTGGAAACCTACAGCTGAGGAGCTCTGAGAACATCTCTCTGATGTCATTGGTCATCATATTGACTCAAATCGCTGGAGGAGAACAGGAAAACATGTGGACAGATGGGGGAGCCCACTGGTGAGCTGAAGAGCCAAGCTGGATTCCCTCTTCTGTTTCTTTTCCTTATTCCTCAATCTCTCCCACCTTTCTTCCTGTTCTTACCCACTCCTCCTACCCTCCCATCTCCTTTGTCTTTCCATTTCTTTCCCCTCCCTCTCTTTTATTCACCCACCCCTTGCTTCAGACACTTAGAGGTCTTGGGAGACCGAGTTGGATTGGTTGAGGTTGGCTCAGGTGTTTGCTTTGGCACCTGAGTAGGGCCCTTTGGTTGACAGTCCCATCAACCTGTGTGTCATGTGGGGGAAGGCATTTCTTCCAGGAAGACGGGCTGTAACGATTAGATGATACATGTGAAATGGATGCCAGGTGGTCTCAAACCCACAAAGTCTTTATGCTCATCTATGCACTTTCATTATGACTCTCTGGCTGCCATGAATAATCAGATACTATTTGTTTCAGCATCTGATACGCACGAGGAGTGTTCTGCATTGTGGGCAGAAGTGTGTGCCTCGTTAGCTAATTGGGCTGCCAAGCTTATTGGATGTATGACCATCATTTATTTAGTCCTAAGTCATACAGATAAATGGCATGCCAGATGGAATTCTTGTAATAAAATTCTTGAAGGTACTTTATTTCATGGTAGGTTTTTTCTTTTCATTCTGCCGCACACTTCTGTAGTACGTTGTTGTTTACCAAGGATTCTGCCAGCTTCCCACCTACCTACTATACATCTTCTTTTTCTTCCTTACACACAGAACCTTAATTTTGTTCAGGGAGGCAATATGCTTATCCAAAAATATTTCCCAGTCTTCTTTGGAGTTAGAAATGATCACATGACAATAAAGGAGGCATAACTGGAAGCCTGCTGGGAACATCAGCAGTTTTCAAATGTCGCATTTTGTCCTTTTTCCCTTTCCTCCTCCCCCTCCCTTCTCTCTCTTTCTTCCTCTCTCCCTCCTTCATCTTTCTTCCTTTTCCTGTTTCTGGATGACCTGCAGATTTGAGCATAGAAGTGGCGTTGATCTTTTGAGTGACATGCTGCCATGATGGTAAAAGATGTTTTCAGAAAGGTAGGGGAACCAGGGCTGTTGATGAGGTCACCACACCAGCCATGAACCACTAGTCTCCAGAATAACTCTGGTACGGAAAAGCACAGACTTACTTACTTAAATTGTTGTTCACAGCTTCCTGTTAGAGTCAAACACCGTCCTAATGAACTCACCAATTAGTTTCACTAATAATATTTTATTTGATCATTTGAGACTTGCAAACGGGAGGTGGAAGCGTTGCTATGAGTTTTCTTTTAGGGAAGACCAGGACTTGGGGAAGTGAAGGGTTATTTGCGTTCAGAATGCAGAGTAGGTTCAGTTTAGATGGCCAGAGTGGCTCTTTTTCTACTAGCCAGCAGTTTTTAAGTGGTTGTAGGACTGTGCCTGAAGCCAATTTGGTCGAGGCAGCAGATTATTGAAGGAGAACCTCCGACATTTTTTCTCTATGATTTTAGAATAGTACTGGATTTTAGACAGGCTAGAAAAGCAGTGTCAAGTCTTTTGCCCTGTTCCCAACAGTCCTTTAAAATGAAGGCTTGTTCTGTGCAAATGCCGATAGAGCTTTCCTTGAGCAATATTGAGAGAAGTTAAGTCAAATAAAATTGCACAGTTATTGACTCAGAACCAGAAATAAATGTGCCTCCTAGTCAGACTCAATTGGGACTAACAAACGATATCACCACCATCATCATCATTGTCAGCATTGCTACCTGGACATTTGTGGTTCTAACAAATTGCAAGATTAGTCAATTATTCTCTAGTTACATTCTGGAGCTTTAGGCTGGGTGCAAGAAGACATGTAGCTGATGATGCATAGTGGAGAAGCAGGGGAGATGCAGCATTGGAAGCAGTGAGAGATGAAAGATTGATTGGTCATCTATATTTTTGGCTGAACAGATGGTAGATATGGTGATGTCAGGAATTCAGGAAACCTCCACTTTGGGAGATGGTGAAGGTGTTATTAATCAAGGGTTAGGAGGGATATGTTGGGATGAAGATGGCCGTGATAAACAGGAAAGCTCGGACGTCAAATGACTTAGGTGCCCGAATGGGACACTGCAGTTATGGATCATGTTAGAAGAGGCCATAGCAGAGGGACAGTCATTGTGATGGGCTCCAAAGGCTTGCAGCTGCCCCCTGTTTTTGAAGATAACAATGTGCTATCCTACAATTTGTTCAGTCTCTTCATGTCCCAGCGCACCAGCCAGCTCATTACGGCATCTGCTAGGACGTCCCATGTCCCATGTCTCTTTTCTCTGTGCACCTGTCTGCAGAGTCATTTGCAACTGGCTTCAAATCGCTTGATGTGTGTTGATCTGGTCTATATTCCAATGTGCTGGTAATCTCCTTGGGAGCAATTAAATCCCCATTTTCCACTTCATGTCTTCTGCACACAAAGTAATGAGTGAATGTCTGTGGAGTGGCTGATTTGCTTGAGGGAATCCATGTCGTCTGTTGTCTTGCTGTGCTCAGTTCTTCCAAACTCTAGGGTTTGCAGCTGGAAGCTTGATTATCCAAAGACCACAGTGCTTGGTTAAGGGTTGAACACATGGCCCATGTAGAACCAGTAGATATTTTTAAGGTTTAGAAGCAAGCTTACTTATTACAGGGGAAGGTTTGAGGGGTGGTATTCAGTGCAGAATTTATTTAGTGTGTGTTAAACAGCCAACCTTCTATAAGACAGGGTCCTTTTCCTGTTCTGTGGGCCTCCAGCAGAAGGTTGGTCCTTTGTACCTGGTCTGTCTCCCAACTATGTTTCTTTCATTGTGAGTGGAAGAGTGTCATGTTTCAGCAATGTGACTCAAACTGAGGTCCTCAGACCTCACTCACTCTACATCAGAATCTGCATTTTAATATGACTTCCAGGGGCTCATGTGCTTGTGGGAAGGACGGCTCCAGTGACCTGTAGTCTACTTCATTTTTTCAAACATCTGGCCCAGAGAGGCTGTGTTGGTGATTACCAGTTCAGTAAAGGCTCCCAGAGGTTATCTGCTCAAAGGGCTCTGGGAATACATGTATTTACAGATGCTCTGACTTCTGGGTGTGACATCTGAAACTGGTCTCCACCCATGGAAGGAGGGAGGCAAAAGAGCCCCTGAATGTCTGGATCCCCCCCTGGCTCCATGTGTCCTGGCAGTCTGCAACAGGCAGAGTGCCTGCTTTCTTCTGGATATGTTAACAGTCTACTGGGTTCCTCGTAGTCTGGGGAGCCTGGAGAAGGCTAATGGAAACCTGAATTCTGTGACAGTCTAGGGAATCCTCATGTTAAATGAATTCTGGGCTTCTGTCTTGCACAATGTTTGCCATGTGGATGACTCCAGAATTTGAATTTCAGAAAAAAATTTGTGCCTGTGTTATTAGGAGGACTGAAGGCAAACAAGCAGTATATAAAGAACACTAAATAATAAATATCTTGATTTTTATTTGTTTGTGTCTGTACATGCATGTTTAATACATGTATGTGGGCACGTGTGTGGTGGTCCTCACCTTACACCTTGTTTTGAGTCAGAATCTCTGTTTTTTGCCACCATATCCACCAGGCTAGTTGGCCTTGAGCTTTTGGGACAGAACAACCCCAGACACATGCTACAGATTCTGGCTTTGCATGGGTCCTGGGATTTGAACTAAGGTCATCACACTTGCAGGGCAGGCAGTTTAACCATGAAAACATCTCCCCAGGTATAATATGCTTGTTTCTGAGCTTGTTTTCAGGTGATCAAAGTTCCATTTGTTGAACTCTCCATTGCCTATAAATGACAATGAAGATCTTTCTCTTTAAAATTCTCCCTGATTTCTGTTGAGCCCATCCACCTATCTACTGAGAATATATTTCTACTCGAAAGAGTTTTGCACTCAAACATAACCCATGGGTGGATTTTGGATGCAAAGACGGGTTCCCATCTAAGATTCACAAGTGCATGTTTATACACGTATACACTTAACAGAAATGACTTGTACAAATTTGCCAAATGCAGGGCAAACACAATGAGTCACTTCTTTTCTGTAGCTTGGAAGGTGAGGCATTAATCCGGAAGCTGGAGAGGAACACTCTCATGACCCCTTGGCTGCTCTCTGCCAGGAAGTGGAGCTTGCGTGCCTCAGCACTGTCCCTGCAGGGGAACAGCCCTGGCATTGCCAATGGCAGCTTTTCTGCTGCACCTTTTGGAACACCTGAAATAACTCCAGACCTCTGGCCTTGAGCTCTGCCAGCCTCCAGCCTGAGTGTGAGTCAGTTCTCTGGGTGGCAAATGCTATGATGCCTCTCTCTACCTTAGCGGAGGCTTCCATGACTTCCCAGCACATAAAGGTTGTTTCCGCACTACTCTGATGAGGACATTCCAGCAGTGCCAACTTACATCTTCCCACCCCACAAGGGTCTTTTTCTTTGTTTCTTTTCTGCAGGCTAAGTGTCCTCATTTATACAATTTTTGACAGTCACATGGTTTACAACGCTAATAAATTGCAGAGTTAAGCTATTACATACTAAACAGGACACCTTATGGAAGATATTCAACTTGGGGGGGGAGAGTATTCTGTGCTTGGCCACAATGATTATCACCATTGAAAGCAAAGAACCCTCACAGTGTGTGTATGTGTGTGCATGTGTGCATGCATGTCCTCACAGATAAGGAACACTGTACAATATCAAGCCTGAGCAGGGTTAAAAAATCAAACAAACAGTGTTTCAGTGCATCCAAAGTGTGGGATGCAAAAAATATGCTTTCTTCCCCTGGGAGAGACACTAGTCTTTTTACATCAGCTAGGCTGATGGCTCATTCACTTTTGGGAAGCATTTTTTTTTTAAATTTCGCAATGGACAAATGGAAGGCTCATCCATCCTCTAACATCCAGGGGATAATTTGTAACTTTGGTCCTTTGCATGGGTCCAGCTACTGGCTATGCATTATTTAATCCTTACCACGAGGGACTGAATATATACACAGCAGCCTTTGAGACTGTCCCTACTCATAACCACGTCTACAAATGATGGTCAGAGAGGCGAAGTAAGCTGCCAAGGTCACACAGCTAGTAATTGGTAGAGACAGGCTCTCTCCCGAGGGGACTTACCACTGAACTCTATCTCCCTGACAGAGGGGATAGTTGTTTTCATTTAAATTAACATGGTTACTGTAACTCCTGCCAAATCAAAGCCTAGAACAGGTGTGGTCATTTGACAAGAGAATGAAAGAATGATAAACTCCTTCCTTTTGTGTGAGTAATTACCGAATGATTCTTGGCTTTCTATTTTTAGGTTTTTTTTTCAGAGAAATCTTCAAGTTATCCAATCCAAATACACAATTAGGATGTAATTGCTAATTTGAATCATCATTATGTATCACCTGCAATTGGAACCAAATTATCAACTTTGATGGAAATGTCCTTCTCAGGGGGTATGGGGAAAGAGACTACATTTTTGTGTGACTTTGAATCAGCTTGGAATAGACTGACCAGAGAAAACTTAGTTGCCTGTTTAATTGGAAGTACAGCTCTGACCTGTAGTGACCTGTTGCCAATAAAGACACACTTATGAAGCTTAGTTATACATAAGCATTGCTCTTTAGAGATCAGGCTCTCAAGTCATTGTGAAGACATCCTCTGCAGTCAGTCTAGAGTAGGCTGGGAAATTAACACTCCAACCCTGTCATCTTGCTCAATGTATATTGTTAAAAAACAAGGATTAAGGGGCTGGGGAGATCCTCAGCAGTAAAGAGCACCTGCTACTCGTCAGAGGACTAAGATTTGATTCCCTGTACCTGCATGTCAGCTGGTAGGTATGTAACTCCAGCTCTAGGGCACTCAGTGCTTTCTTCTGGTCTTCACAGGGACCAGGCGTTCAAGTGGTGCACAGGCATTCATCAGGCAAAGTACACACGTATAAAATAAACATTTAATAAAAAGGGTTAGGACATGGTTTTGTGGATGCATGCGTGTATACATTAGAGTAAGACAAGTCTCATGGTCTCATGTAACAACACATTGGTCACTGTCAGGCAGACAGCTGAGGATCACAGATCTGGCTCTGCATTGTGCCTATCATCAAACAACCAGTAAGCAATAAGAAGTCCAAGGATCATTGATGGATGGTGACATTGGTGGATAGTGACATCACAAACTCACAGGCCAAGGGTCTGGAATGATCTGCCCAGTTGATGACTTCTTCATGAAAGAGTTCTTGACTACCTGTCAATTTCCCCTGAGTTTCCAGAGAGAAAAAAGTCTTTGTTTTCTCTTTCCAAGTGAGAAGGTAGTCTTATTGATCTGCTTGGTGCCACTCTAACCTGTCCCGAAACAGAATTTATGTAGCTTGAAGGTATCAAGTGGGATGGAAGTCCTAAGGTCGCTGAGCACAGAATTCCTGATGGCCTAACACTATAAGAACTCTTTTCTGCAGAGAAGTGAGAGCAAACCCTCAACACGCCAATTGCTGCTGGAGATTCTCCTTTTAGAGGTGTGGTGTTATGGAAGCAAGGAGCACAGATGGCTCCTTGTGTGGCAGTCAAGTGGCAGGCTTCCCGTGATCCAGGAGATCCCTTTTTCTTGTTCTTCTGTCAGGCCTTAGTGGTTTGCATATTCCCCCCTTTTTATCTGAACCCTGGGCAAGAGAAACAGCCTAAGAAGCATCTTTCAGTCTCTTTCACTAAATAAATGAAACCCAGATCCACAAATGTGTATTTAAGATTTTGATTTGGAACTAAAGGGAAGGGTAGGACGCCAAGGAAATTTAGTGTTTTGGGTGAAATGCTTCATTTCTTTGGCTCATACAGTTTTGTCAGTGCTCACAAGAAACCAAAGGAGAAATTTGTTGGGCGCCAATCTATTGGAGAAGAGGCTGCTTGTTGGTTATTGGCCACTTAGTCCCGAAATAGTCACATAGAAACTATATTCATTAAATCACTACTTGGCCCATTAGCTCTAGCTTCTTTTTGGCTAGCTCTTACATATCAATTTAACCCATTTCTATTAATCTGTACTGCCACGAGGCTGTGGTTTACTGGCTAAAGTTCCCAGCGTCTTTCTCTGGCAGCTCCATTGCTTCTCTCTGACTCCACCCTTCTTCCTCCCAGTATTCAACCTAGCTTCTCCCCGCCTAACTCTGTTCTACCCTATCAGACCAAGCCAGTTTCTTTATTCATTAACCAATAAAAGCAAAGACAAAAGGACCTCTCACCAGAAATTGATGTGAAAAAACCTAAAGGCTTTTAACATTTATCAGGCTTTTCTTGTTCCTAAGCCATCTCCGCTATATCTTCAACCAATGGAGTCAGGATGTTGCCATAAACTCTTCTTACTCAAGAGGTTGAGCACTCCACTTCAGGCTGGAGGCAGCTCCAGCTTTGGCTGATTTCCTTGAAGAAAGGACCAGGAACCTATCTCAGCTGATGAAAACACAAGCCAAGAACAGGACAAGTACTCCTGTGGGGCATGCAACATCAGGACAGGGCATGCAACATCTGGCTTCTTTTTCTTTCTAAGCAGTGGGTTTGATTTTTACCAGTGCTTTCTTTACCACCTGACTGGATATGGGGTGAGGTCGTCATATTTATGCCAAGAATATTCTTCCATTAGCCAAAGCAATATTAGCTTGGAAATTCAAATATGGACTTTTGAAAATGTGTACATCATATTCAACAGAAATAAAAAGTGCTACAATGACCTAGGGACATGGTATATTTTATTCTTGGCTGTCATGTAGTTTACATTGTGGGAACACTAATAAATGGTTCAGGGACAGTGCGATAAATGTCACTTTAGGACAAGTTCTGGGCAGGGGAAGCTGATCCCTGCTGGAAGGTGGCCAAGAGCTTAAAAAGGTTTGGTATAGTAAGGAACGTTTATCTCTTCAGGTACCAAAGGGAAAAAGAGGAATAATATAACACGCAAGGGGGAGGACCAGGTTAGAGAATCAGGCAGGAGTGCTGAGTGCAGTGTTCTGAAGCACTGAGCAGGATTGCTGGTAGCTCCCTGATAGCATTCTCTAGTCATCTACAGTAAAAGGACCACCAAGTTGTGTTAAGTTCCCTGGCCTCTCAAAATAAAGACCATATCTCACAACCTTCCTTGCCACTGGGCGTGGCTCATGACTATGCTGCTATGGAGTATGTCCTTCCTCCTGATCTTTTTTGCTTCACGATATGGCTAGAATATGGATGATGTCATGAACCTTCTGGTAATAGTCCCTGTTAACACAAGAGTTGGGTCCTGATCCAGGGGGCATCTTAAGAGTCATGAACCACACGTGATTAGGTGAGTACACAACAAAAATAACCTGTCTTGCTTAATTTACTGGTACTTTGGGTCTCTGTTGTAGAAAGTAGGTCTGTGTTTTAAATAATTCAAGAGGTCAGTGGTAGATGGATTCTTCTTCCACAGGTAACCAATCTGGTCAGAGTCACCACTCTCAAGCAACTGGAGTCTGTTGGGGCAGTCAGTGGTGCTTCCTAAGTAAAAGGATAGTCATGCTGAGGAAGATGATGAGAGCCCTCTGTGCCAGAAAGCACTTGATGTATTATTTCCTGTAGTCTTTATCTGAGCCAGGTGATCTGGCTGCTATTATTGGCCCCATCTTATAAATGAATAATGAAGTAGCTTGTCTAAAGGCTCGCAGAGAAGTTTATTCTCTATTTTTCATGACCTCTGATACTGCTTAAAGTTACTGGCCAGTTACTCCAAGCTTAGTCCCTTAATTAGAGTTTGTCTAGTGTCTCATGATGCTTAAATATAGGCTATTCATTTTTTGACATGAATATCAAGAACACATGCTGTCCTTTGTGTCAGAAAGCACATAAGATATAAGATTGTTCCCCAACTGATGATGTTAACTGATAACCTGTCGGTACTTGAAATGGTTCTCTTTCCCTATGTAACTCATAAGCATTTTATAGAGAGATACTTTGAGATCATCCACTTGTACTCATTTAATTTAGTACCCATTGATAATTCTTGCTGGAACACTTGCTATTTCTGTATTTGTCAAACAATGATTGTTCCATATCTATCATCCCTTCCGTATTTATTTGAAATTCTACTGTAAAGACATGTAGGTGGATGTTTCTTTACTGCCCGCCAGTTCCCAAATAACCGACAGGGAGTCTTAATATTAACTATAAATGATCAGTCAATGAATAGCTCAGGCTTGTTACTAGCTAACTCTTACTTTTAAACTGACCCATATTCCTTATCTTTGCCACGTTGCTTGGTACCTTTTCTTAGTACAGCATCTCCTTAGGTGAGACTCACAGACCCTGGCTATGAAACATATCCTTGTATTTATTCTTATTCATCGAAACTCTGTAAGATATCATTATTATTATCAAATTAGACAGCACAGTTTAGGGAGGGGTCATCTTCTTGATAATCCACAGGTAAAATGTACCCAGTAGAATGGGATGTTTCCAAGAGATAAACACACTATATTATAAACAGTGGCAACCTTGCCACATCCACTCACACCATGCTAGATACCAGAGAAAGAGAGCCGCAGCAAACATGTAAAGGCACAGCAGAAGCAAAAGACATTCCAGGGTCTGCAGTCCAGTGTCCTTGCCTAATCGAGACTGACCCTTCTGCTAGGCTGACACATGGAACTTGAATTACAACTCGCTGCTGCTCTGGCATGGCCAATGGCACAGCAACATATATTCACACTGTGTGAAGGAATATTCCACAAAGACAGAGCCTCCTCTTCTCATATTTAGTGTTTGTATCTGGATGAATGGATTCTATTGTATCCTGGAGGGAATCATGCATTTCTGCCATTACTTATTTTACTGCTGAAACTGTCTCAGATGGGTGCATTTGGCTCCTGTGTCATCCTAACACATCCCCATCAGTGTTTGAAGGTGTCTTATTCTTAACAGCTGGAAAGAGTTTAGGTTCATCTTTTACCAACTCAGACTCAGTCCTTCCTCTCAGGATCCCTGATTCCTTTTGTTGGTGGATGGCATTTATAAATCAAGGCTAGGGAGCTGGATCTGGCCATTCTGACAGAACCTCTTTGTCTCCGTACAGGTGGGCTTACTGGCTGCTGCCATTTTTCATTCTTTTCCTTCCAGCTCCTTCTGTCATGTGGATTTATTTTTGCAGTCTGTGAGGTGTCTAGATACATGCCACCATTCTAACAGCTACAGCAAACGGCACACATATTTATTTTCATTTACTGTGTAGCAGCAAATTATTCCTAAATATTTACTGTTCTGACAATTCCTCTACTAGTCAATCAAAACTTATGTTTGGCCTAGATGAGAAGACACCGGATCCAAGATAACCTAACTCCGATGCTCCATTTACGTGTTCAGTGTGAAGTGACTGGCCCCAACTCAATTCAGCAGTGCTATTAGTTTGGATCTAGAATATGTCAGACCCTTTGTTCCCAGCTTGATGGTTATTGGGAAGGGGTGGAAGCCTTAAGGGGTGGAGCATAACTGGAGATCTTTAGGTAATGGGACATATAATAGTTCAAATTTGAACTGTCTGTCACTGGCTCATGTTCTCAGTGTTTGTTTCCCAGCTGGTGGTGCCATTTTGTGAGGCTGTAGACTCTTGAGAAGACAATGTATGACTGGGGGAAGTGGGTTGCTGGGAGTGGGCTTAGAAGCACATAGTTTGACCTTAGGTCCAGCATATTCTCTGCTTCTTGGACCCCCATGATGTGAGGAACCTTCCTTACATGCTCCTGCCTTTACACACAGTTATTCCTGCCATGGTAGACTGTGGTCTTCTGAAACTGTGAGTCCTCTCATACGCTGTTTCTGTTAGATGTTTCTGTCACTAAGACGCAAAAGGAACAGGTTAAAGGTGCATGTCTTTCAGGAGATGATTCTGGCTGAGGTAGTTTTGTTTTGTCACGTGCTCCCTTGCCATAGGCCTGAAGCAGGGAGGTCAAATCACCACAGACTAAAACCTCTACAACTCTGACTCAAATAAACATGTTCTCTTTCTGGGTCGGAAATCTAGCTGGAGATTCCTCACCTAGCATGCATGTGGTCTGAGGTTCAACCCTCTAGTACCACAATGAACTGATTGTTTCCAGGATTTGTTCTAGCAACGACAGGCTGACCAACACACCAGCCACTTGCTCACATCATTGCTCAATCACATGCAATAAAACCAGACTGACACGGTTGTTTGGCACCATCACAGTCTAAGTAATTATACTTTTCATTGTGTAAAACAATAATGTTGCCACATATGTATAGCTTTGGTTGAAATTTCAATTTATGAGTTGGTACTACATCTGTCAAGATCCTTTCCTCCAAGGAACATTGCAGTTATGTGCATCGTCAGCAGGTAATTTATGGGCGCCAAGGCCCAATCTGCCAGTGCAAGAGCTATTTTGTTCTGTTTCAGGGCAGGATGTCTTTATTTCATTTTCTATGGGTTCTTCATCAAAATCACTTGCACAGCTTGGTGAGAAAATCTGGGAACACAATTCAATCATGTTGATTTAGCCAACAATTTCCCATGTGGATAATGCAGTTAGAGCAATCATATAAATCAAAACACCCAGTTCTTATCTACAAAGACTTTCTTGTGTCGTGCTTGATGTGTTTGGCGGCAAGTGACAGATGAAGACAGAAAAACTCAAGATTTTGAGAGAGAGAGAAAAGTGAGGAAGAATTCCACCTAGTCTCTTAAGATGCAGTTTCCTTGAACCAATTCTACAAAAGAGGAGCCATTCCTGAATGCTCCAAGCTGGGCTGCAGCTACAGAAATAGCACAGCCCTCACTCTGATGACTTGACCTCTCTACTTTTGGGTCTCTTTGCTGCTCAAGAGGGGTCTATAAGTAGGCCTCCTGTTAGACCTTGTGGAAACATGCATCCTCTAGGGGAAGATTTGCAAAGACACCCAGCATCTCTCGGACTTCTTATGTGCTTCAAGTGACCGTTTCAGCAGAAGCATGCTTCCCCATGAGTGGTTTGACTTGACACTGTGTTCTGCAAAAATAAGAGCCAGTCCAATCTTCTGGGTTAAGCACTAAAAACTCAACATGACACTACAGGATGCCCCAGGGAAGAGCATTTCCTCAGTGAGAGCCCCTGTGAGGAGGAAGTCAACCACTCTCATCTGGCCCAAGGCCACTTGTCTTCCTGCTAGCTCTTGCTGTTGAGGCTAACAGTCCTCAGCTCCAATTATGTGCCCTCCATTACCTATAAAGGAAACTCCCGAGGCCATCATGAGAAGTTTGGAGAACGTATGATTAACCCAGACCAGCTGCTTTGACAGCAAGGTGTGCAATCCCTTAGTATCTGTCAGAAGTCTAACAAGCCGCCTGGTGGCTGCCAAAGATCTCAGAACTTCCCATTTGTCTGCGACTCATGTGGCAGCCATAAAGAGCCCAGGAGGGGTCTCTGTAAACATTCTGTGCACATGGAGCACAGCACTGATATTTTTCCATTCTCCAGGGAATCCATGCCCTTTGATCTCCTGGTGCTACACCTACAGCAATAAGCCAGTAAGGCATGCGCAGAGCAGACTCCACATTGCCCTGGAGACCTGACTGGCTGTACAGGTATGTTGCATGGCTGTGGGCCTGTGTGAGGTACAGGGAGGGGTTTGGGTACTGACTCGCTTGGAGTATCCTCTGCCTGGGATGCCTTTCTTGCCATCTCAGGGAGTTTGCTTTGGCCATTAAGGGATCAGATGACCATCCTTTCTCTGAGCGTTTCCTTTGATTCCACAAACACCCTCCCTAACTCCCTTCCCTTCCCTTCCCTTCCCTTCCCTTCCCTTCCCTTCCCTTCCCTTC
>LOEQ01003518.1:51902-68610 GCA_001685075.1 Bramus lutescens
AAACAAAGCTGCTATGAACATAGTTGAGCACATGTCCTTGTGGTACGATTGAGCATCCTTTGGGTATGTACCCCCAAAGTGGTATTGCTGGGTCTTGAGGAAAATTGTTTCCTAATTTTCTGAAAAATCACCAAACTGGTATCCAAAGGGGCTGTAACAGCTTGCATTCCCACCAGCAATGCAGAAGTGTTCCCTTTACCCCACAACCTCTCCAGCATATGTTGTCATCAGTGTTTTTGATCTTGGTCATTCTTATAGGTTTAAGATGGAATTTCAGAGTTGTTTTGATTTGCATTTTTCTGATGGCTAAGGATGTTGAACATTTACTTGAGTCTCTTAAGACATTTTAGATTCCTCTGTTGAGAGTTCTCTGTTTAGGTCTGTACCCATTTTTTTCTTTGAGTGATCTGTGAATGGAATTGGTGACGATTGCACAGTTGTTGGAGGAGTGTAACTGATTCTTTTTCCAGGATGGGCAAGTTCTGGCAATTACTCTGTGATGGTTCTGTTGCTCCATTGTGTGTATCAGGCTTTCCTTGGACCACCAACCCCCAGATCATGACATGGAGACATTATTAATTATAACTACTCGGCCTTAGCTTAGGCTTGTTTCTAGGTAGCTTTTATTTTTTTTAATTTAAATGAATGCATTTCTACTAGTGCTGCTCTGAGCCTTGTTTACCTCATCTATGTACTGTCCATCCTGCTTTCCTGCTTCCGCTGTGTCTGTCTGTCTGTCTGTCTGCCCTTGACTAGCTGGTTCCCAGTTGGCTGGACCTGTACTGGCTGGCTGGCTCCCCTTTTCTCTCTGCCTGCCTGCTCTGCCTATAGCTCCTCTGCCTAGCTATCAGTTGTTCAGCATTTTTTATTAGACCAATCAGGTGTCTTAGGCAAGCAAGGTAAAACAGCAGCACATCTTTAATAGTTAAACTACTGCAGCATAAACAATTGTAATGCATCTTTAAATAGTTAAACAAATAGTCTATTCCATAACATTTCTCCTTGTTTGTCTAAATAATAGGAAAGGCTTTAACTTTAGTAGTGATGGTTCTGTTGTTCTGTGATGGCTCATACACTATAGTTTTATTTCCTTTCCTTCCTGACCATGGCTGAATGATATTCTTGCTTTCCTAGTTTTTTTTTTTTTATGAGAACCTTAGGCCCAAGCAGCTATTTTTTTTTTCTTTCACCATATGGTACACCCTGGTGGAGGAGAATGTTAACTACTCATTCCTAACATCACAATCTTAAAATCGAATTTGTGATGATTCTAAAGAATGAATAAAACCCATCTAGCACATACAGGCATGAAGGAGGCACTCAACAAACAGGAATGGCAGCTACCTTAGCCATGGCTGAAAACTGCACAGCTGTTGCTTTTAGTGAGACTAGCAGTTGGATAAGTATGAGACCATCCTTGCCAGTGGCTAGTCCTATGTAGAGGAGGAAGATAACCACACACACACTGCACCTGTTGCTCTACCCTCCTCACCCCACCAGGTAACCCTGCCTGTGCCAAGGAAATCTGAGGTGTAGGCAAGACTAATTCATGAGCAGAGTTATTAGCATTGGACATGCAGGTACCGGCATAAGATGTCAGTCTCCTCCCATAGTGTCTAATGTCAGCAGCCTAGCCCCACATAGACACACCAAATGGCAGAAGCAGGGAATTTCTAAGTTGCTGTATGTGCTTGTGACACTGTGGCTGGCTCAGCTGCTCAGGTGCTCTTCTTAACCCATGATAAAGGCTCATTATAGCAGTAGCACCATGATGTGTGTGTTTGGGGTGGGGGGATGACTCTGTCCAGCTAAAAGTATATCAGATTCTTTGTAGCTAAAGAGCGGCCATGTGATCCCATTTTGGCCTCTGATTTGTTAATCTGTTTCTAAAGGACTTAAAGGAGAAAACGTTTTGCTTTCTGGAGACAAATGTTGTCCACTTAGGTTTCTTTTTCTTCTTCCTGCCTGGAATGTCAGGGTAATGATTGAAAGAGCTGTAGCTATCTTGGAACTTTATAGCGTGAAGATAGAAGCCTGAAACACAAGGCTTGTGATGCCAAACTCCTGAGTTGTTCCCAGATTGCTGACCCAGACTTCTTCTGCATAAGACCAATAAATCATTATCCTTGAAGCCCTTGCCTGTCAGGTTTTCTCTTACATGCAGCTGACTGTATTTCTAACTGGCACAGACAGCTTCGGTATCAATGGTCTGCAGACATACAAACTTCATCCTTTGAAAGGGGCTCTGGGTTTTATGGGAAAACAGAGCACATATGAACAGATAATGAAAGCAAAATACAGTCTTTCTCAGTGAGGAATTGGCTTTTCTAGCTACCGCTTTGTCTTAAATTATGGCATCTGGCCTCCTGTGCCTTTTGATTCTTCAAAAAAAAATTAATTGAAACAACTCATTGTAAGGAAGCAGATCCTCCTGTGTCCGGATCTGGCTAGGCTCTATTCTCTTCTTTGGCCTGATTTCTTGTCCTGGCTCTTCCTTTTGGTCACATCCCCTGGCTTTCTCCTGGCACTGTTTATCATATAAACCCATTGCCCAGCAGTTATGGTTTCAGAAGCAGCTATTGTCCACCTTGACAGCTATGAATGACTTGACCAAAAGTGAAGAGAGCGGCCAGAGAAGCCAGGGACAGTCATATTTGCTTTTCTTGGCTCTTTAGAAGGAACTGAGTGACCAAAGTATTCCAGGTTACTGAATTTTCTCTTTCCCCTGCTTGGTACAGGATCTGGTTTCCTGGATGAAAAAGAGGGACACAGTTTCAGAAAGAGAACTATGGTTATAGAGGACAGGATGGTCTCAAAGAGGGACGTGGTATCAGGAAGGATGTGGTATCAAGGAGAAGGACATGGACTTAGAGAGAGGGACATGGGCTCTGGAAGAGGGACATGGACTCAGGGAGAGGGACACGGGTTCAGGGAGAGGGACAAGGGCTCAGGGAGAGGGACATGGGCTCTGGGAAAAGGACATTGACTTAGAGAGAGGGACATGGGCTCTGGGAGAGGGACATGGACTCAGGGAGAGGGACAAGGGCTCAGAGAGAGGGACATGGACTCAGGGAGAGGGACATGGGCTCAGAGAGAGGGACATGGGCTCAGGGAGAGGGACGAGATTTCTTGCAGCTCCCAGTAGAGTTGTATGCTCCTCACCCATCTCCTAGTGTTCCTTTGGGAAAAAAAATCATCTTCAGCCTCTTCCAATCACCAGCAAATGGGGACTCCGCTGTCTGCTCTGTGTCTACACCTGCCTAGAGAGTTCCCTTCCGGA
Organism: Bramus lutescens; assembly: GCA_001685075.1. Lineage (NCBI taxonomy): Eukaryota > Metazoa > Chordata > Mammalia > Rodentia > Cricetidae > Bramus > Bramus lutescens. Next base: position 55,183 of record LOEQ01003518.1, read on the forward strand.
TGAGGAGGTCAGGTGGAGCAGTGTGGTGGAGGTGGAGAGGGGCTGGTGGTGTTTGGAAACTAATCTGGCAGTGTGGAAACTAACCCCCTTCTGAGCCCTGCCTTTTCCAGCAAACATAATCAGATCCTAAGCAGACCGCGCCAGTACCACCTACCTGCAAACAGTCAAATGGATGAAGAAGCTAAGATGAACCAGGCCTCCCAAAGGTGCCTCACTGTCCCTGATTTCCAGCGCTTTGGCCCACTGCAGGGGCCACCCTTCTTTGTACTCCCTGTGAGAAAGGACTTTCTCCTGGTCCCGGGGTTTCACTTTCCTCACCTCTTCATCCTTGCATTATTTATGGGAAGGCTCTGGAGCCGGTTGCCAAGGCACTTTCAGTATATGCCTCGGAAGTTTTATGCACCTCAATCAAATTTCCTTTTTTTTTGTCTTCTCAGTCCAGGCCTTTTAACTCATTTCTGGATTATAACCCTAGGTCCACTGAAGCGGCCCCTCCGCTCTCCCACCACCTCCTCGAGTTCTTCATGCCTGAGCATCTGGTATGGGGCACATTGCCTCGGCGGCTTCTCCACTGTGGGGGAGTCCCCTTGGGAAGTGAGGCTGCCTTCTCTCTGGGACCTTCCCTTCTACAGTGCTGAGCTGACTCAAAGTGCTCAAAGATCACAGGCAAGGATGTGGGACTAGAAAGGATGGCTTCATGGTTAAAAGTACTTACTGGTTGCTAGAGGACCTGGATTCTGTTCCCAGGACCCACATTTCTGCTCTCAGTCGCTGGTGGCCAGTTTTAGATTTCTAGATGATCCAAACCCCTCTTGGGACCTCTGTGGGCTCCTGCATGCACGTGGTGCACAATGAATATACTCAGATACACTCACATACAGTAAATAAATAGATATTTTAAAAAGTCAGAGGCAAACGAATTTGCGAGACGTCTGCAGGTGAGTAGGCAGTGTGAGGCACCTGCTTGACAACCAAACGAGACGCACAGAATGGTCCAAGCATGCTTGACATTACTGTTGGCCTCTTCAGCACCAAAGCATACATTTAAAATGTATCTATCTCATGGTGGAGTTGGAGAGAGCCGGTCCTGGGTGAGTCCCAAATGGGGGCAGGTGTCCCCAATTCCTCACTCCTTTTCTTGACATCTAGGGGTTTGGAATTATTAGGGAGTGCAGAGTCCTTTGGAGATGGGCTACGGTGGATAGAGCTGGGTGACAGTGGTCTCACTGGGAAGGACCCAATTTCCAGACTAGGCTTTCTATCCCCTTCCTATACACCTGCCTGCATTCTTAGGTACAACCTCAGCCACAGAAGGCACTCCAGCGAGTGTCAACAGACTCTGCCTTCCCTGGTCATCACAGAACAGTGGTCAATCTTGGGTATCTTCCTCAATCACTACTCCACTTCGTTATTTTGGTGACAGGGTCTCTCCTTTGAACCAGGAGCAGAACAATTTGGCTAGACTGGCTGTCCAGAGCTCCAGGACACATGTCTGTTTCCACACTGCAGGAATTACCAGCATGTCAGGGAGATCAACCGTTTCTTTAGGTGCTGCAGATCTGAATTCAAGATTCTCATTTGTGCAGCAAGCACTTTCTGACAGAGCCATCCCCTACAGCCCCCTCCATACATTCCATTATTGGTTCTGTAATGTTTTATTTTATACTTTATTTAACCTCTTATTTAAACATATAATTTTCATTAGTAGATAAGATTCCTTTGAAACCCCCTGCACATTCATTATTGTGTTTATATGTAGGTTTTTTTCTAGAATAGAATAGAATTGATTTTTTTCTCTAGACTGGAATTTCTAGGTCAACTGTATATGTAGTCACAATTTTGATAGCTGCCATCCAGAAGCTTTGCCAAAAAAACTTCATCAGTTCTTAGTCCCCCATTCCATGCCTTGTTCCAGCAGAACAGCGACAGTTCAGTCCTCTGGCCGTTTGGTGATTTTATAGGCACCTAAACACGTTTTCCATGGAAAGCTGCCAAAACAATTGTGGTTTTCTGCACCAGGACTGAGCCTGAAGGACTGGGCTATGGTCCCATCATCTGGCTTCACTGTTTAAAACACTTCTGTGACTGGTAAATACAGTCCACCCTGGAACACAGATCACCTCCCTGAATCCCGTGTTTACTCGCAGCCAGTCCCACTTCCCCCAGTTTTGGGCTAATCGTGACTCAGCCTGCCTCTCCTCATCTTTAGGGTTCTGTCTCTCTTCTACCTGGCCAGGGGTTTCCTCTGCTTCCTCACATCCATCCTGAGCTTACATGTGTGTCTTCCACTGCTTTCTTGTGTAATGTGATGTGGTACCTACCCAGATACATCTATCTTCAGCTATATAATTCTCTTCTTCTTAGCCACATCCCTATATCTGTGCATAGAGAGCTTGGCCAGGCCTCAGTCTGCTATACAACGCATGTCCCCTCCCCCATGCCCTTTGTGTGCAGTTTGCTCTGGGGCACCCTGTTGCTCCGGAGGGAATTTTACATCTGCTTAGACCAGAATGGACAGTGTTCTTGGTATCTTGGTAACCATTCCACACCCTTGCATTTTGTTCTCATAAGCACTAGGATAGGCATGGTACCACATCTTTTTTTTTTTTGTACTCTAAAACGTTTCCAACAAGATAAAAGAAAGGTTATTTATTGAGTACCTACCATGGATGAAGTTCTTTCTTAACCATGACACTGGTTAATATTCACAACCAAAGATACCTTCATGTTTCAGATATGAAACAAATTGCCCTTGAGAACTTTCCTCAATATAAATTCAGATATTCATTGAGAATTCCTCCAATGAAAACTTGAATATACCAAAGCACAGTACCGAGTTTTTACTAAATACACCAAATGATCAACTTCCTTTAGGAGCTTCAAACTGCAGACTTACATCGGGCTGAACACCTCCTAAGAGAACTAATTCATAAAGACCGAAGTGGGTCCCATCTTCCTGAAAAGATCCTTTAAGACCCAAAGGTTCACAAAGTGCTACCTCCTATTTTTGCATACCAAAGCATCCTTTTGGACTTTAAACATATACTTATTTTATTTTTGGCAGTTTTTTTTCCCCCACCCTCATTCCCTTTGCTATTGAAATGGTTCTTTCCAGGTCACCATGCTGCTCTCACGTCTCCTTTCTGTGTGTGACTCACTGAGTCCAGCTAGAGATTAGCTTGTATGGGTATGGCTGAGGCTATAACTGGAGAATGGGCAGATCATCAGTGGCTTTGCTACCGAAGAGAATGACATCCCTTCCCCATAGCCACACACTGCCTGTAGATCTTCATGGGCTCATCCCTGTCCATGGCGAAGTGTCAGTGGTCCAATCTTGCAAAGATCTGATGCAAGAGACCATAGATGCTCTGAGTTCCTGGGTGCGATGACTGTCACATCCACAAGATGGCTTTTTGTTGCACATGTTCTTGTCCCCTGGCTCTTACATTCTTTCTACCCTCTTCTGTGGTGTTTTCTGGGCCTTCGTGATGTATTACTTGTCTTATTTAGGGCTGAGTACATCACTGTCACTTATTCTAGGCACTTTGACAACTTATGAATCTCTTTCTTGACCACTGCCCAAGGCAGTAAGAAGTTTCTCTGACCACAGATGAGAGCTGCTCGAATCTATGGATATGAACATGAGTACTGGGGTGGCAGTTTAACAACAAGGCCATTTTTCAAACAGTAGTAGCAAGTTCCCCTCCTAGGTCCTCTATGGCTACTGATCAGGTTCCAGGTATTAGTTTCCTTCTATAGAGTAGACCTCAGATCCAATTAGAAAGCAGTTGATTACCCCATAACAGGTTGCTACAACAATTTCAGATTGCTATTATTGCTCACAAGGTTCATATTTGGGTAAGACTTTTAATCTCTCTCTCTCTCTCTCTCTCTCCAGCCTGTATAATATCCCTTTCCAACACTAGCAAAGCATCCCCTAACAAGGAGGAAGCTTTTAGTTCAGTTCCAGCTTGGGTTCTCTATGTCTGATGATTGAAGTATATGGTGTCTTCAGCAAAGAGTCAGACATTCAAGTTCTGGTGGGCAACCAAGAACAATGACAATATCATACATTATAAAAGCAACCTCTCACTTGGAAATCTTTGTAGGTTTACAAAGGAGATGCAAAAATAATGCAGAAAGCTCCCATATATCTTTTATTAGGCTTTCCCAATGTTCAACCTTACATAATTACAATTAGAAAAACTAAGAAAGCAATGCTGGTATAGATTAACAAAATATAGATTGTTAGTATTTATCAATTTTATTTTACAGATAGCATTCCTATTTTAGAATCTCATCCAACTCACTGGTGGGAACACTGGAAGAATTTCTTTCATGCTGAAATTAATCAAATAATATTGGAACTTGGAGCCCAAGCAATGAGGCAAGAAAAAGAAATATAAGATATTCAAGTTGGAGAGGAAGAAATACATTTTTCTACTATTCACAGATAACATGACTTTATATGTTGAAAACTTTGGAGATTGCACAGAAAGACAAATAACTAGCAATGAATCCTGGAATTGTGGATGAAAGTTGAGTATACAAAGCTAGTTATACTTCTGTATATTTACAATGAACAATTTGAAAACAAATTCTACTTACAATGGCATCAGAAAGAATAAACTTCTCAAGAATACATTTACCAATGAAGCAAAAGACTGATTCATTTATTAGTATCTTTTAATGTGTTTTGGATATTTTAAAAACTAAACTTATTAGTTATTAAGTCATAAATGTTAATGACTTGAGTTAATGTGATGTTTTGATACACATATACATTGTACAATATTTAGATCAGGGTAAACTTAACTGCTCAAGCATTGATCATATTATTATGATAAAAACTTCCAAAATCCTTTCTTCTAGTGTTTCAAAGACTTTTACAGTAAAACTACAAAATGCTGCTGAAAGACATCAATGAAGATATTAATAGATAGGAAGACATTCTGTATTTGTGATTGGTAGACTTCATATTAAGGTATTCATATTAAGACTTCATACTCGTCTAAAGAGATCCACAGATTCAATACCATTCCGGTCAAAATCTCAAATGGCATTTTTTTTTAAGAAATAGAAAATGGAGTTCAAGATTCATGTAGTTGGTAAGAATATGGAAAAAATACTCAACATCAGCAACTATTAGAAAAAGGCATTCACGACCTCCATGAAATTTGTTTATGGCTAGGGTCACCTAAACTGTGAAAGCATCTGGGAGGATAAGCAGATAACGGAACCTTAGAGTCCTCTAGAAACTGCCAGATGGTGTCTCCATTGTGGAAGACAGTGTAATGATTATACAAAGCACCACACATAAAATCACCACATTATAGACATTGCTACTATGTATGTGTTAGACATTTGTGTGACAAACAAATGTTCACAGCAGCCTTATTCATAGCAGCCAAAATATGGAAACGTCTCAAATGACCTTCAGTAGATGAATAGGTAACAAAAGCACATATACAGACAGCAGAAGAATATTCAAACATAAGGAATAAAACCCTTTAAAAGATTATCTTAATTTTCATATTTGAGAATCCACACAAGGTATTTTGATCATATTCATTCCCTTTCCTCAATTCCTCCAAGATCCTCCCCACCTCCCTACCCACCCAACTTCATGTTCTCTTTCTCTCATAAAAAAAACTATCCAGCTCACTTTGCATTATCTGGGTGTGGGGTCTGCCCTGGGTTGTGCTTGATCCACCTGGTATCACATGCACCATTGAGGAAAGCTGCCTTTTCCTCTCCTGTTAGCAATCAAATGCCAATAACTCCTTAGCTAGGGTTGTGAGTTCATGGCCATTTCCCCTCCTCCATCCTAAAAATCTTTGTTTGGTTGAATTTGTATGGGGTTTACGCATGGTGTCACAATTGCTGTGAGTTTATATGTGGCTCTTAAAGTCTTTCTCCCCCCCCGACTCCACACAAAGCCTTGAGGGGAGGAGTGTTGTAGAATATTAGTTAATGACGTGTTACATTTTTCTATGCTGTGGGATATTTGTTTAATGATGCAAAGATGTGTTGTATTTTTTAGGTTGCATTTGTTTAACTCTGTGAAGCTATGTTACTTTGCCTGCCTAAAACACCTGATGTTCTAATAAAGAGCTGGATGACGTTATAGCTAGGCAGGAGAGGGATAGGCAGGGCTGGTAGACAGAGAGAATAAATAGAAGGAGAAGAAGAGAAAAGGGAGGTATGGCATGATTAATATAAACCCAGAGACAGATATTGGGGTTCAACCTGAAGAACAGAAAAGCAAAGCAGCCAGTCTCTGGCTCTTACCTCTACCTCAGTTCAAAATGGCAATTCTGCCTCCAGGAATCTCAGAATGAGACTGTGTCTGAGAGCTGTCACCTCTCTAGGGCTGGGATTAAAGGCGTGCACCACTACTGCTTGGTTTCTGTAACAAACTAGTGTGGCTACTGGGATTAAAGGTGTGTGTAACCACTGCCTGGTTGGTAATACTGACTCTGGGGGCTGTTTTACTCTCCAATCTTCAGGCAAGATTTATTTATTAAAATATAAATTAATTATCACTACAGGGAGGAGTGAGAAAAAGAGAAAGAGAGAGAACTTCAGATACTAGTCACCCAACCACACAACTAGCCACAGAGTAAGAAGGGAAGAAAGAATAGAGAATAGAGAAAGGTAAAAGCCCAGAGACAAAAGGTAAATGGGATAATTTAAGAAAAGCTGGCTAGAAACAAGCCAAGCTAAGGCCAGGCATTTATAAGTAAGAATAAGTCTCTGTGTATTTATTTGGGAGCTGGACAGTGGCCCCTGATGAGTAAAAACAACCAACTACAGTGGAGTGTGACACAGATGTCCCATTTAGGATTGAGCCCTCCAAAGTCTCTTATTCTCTCCATAAGACAAGTTGAGGGCCTCTGTGTTAACTGCCATCTACTGTAAGAGGCTACCCTGATGAGAGTTGAAAGATGCACTGATCTATGTGTATAGCAATAAATCATTAGGAATCATGTTAATGCTATGTCAACTTAACAGAATAGTCGTGGGGTTTCCCCTAAGGCACATAACCTATTTAGTCATAGTGCTTTGCCTCTTGCATGGGTTCCATATTGGGCAGCAAGCCTTAAATCCATTAGGAAGGATTGGTGAGGGGCATATTGAGGGGGGCTGGAGGGAGGAAAGGGAAGAGAGAAATGTAATTAAATTACAATTTCAAAAATTAAAAAAGGAAAAAAGAATGGTTGGTCACTCCCATAACATTTGTAGCACTATTGTACCAGTGGGTGTATCTTGTCAGAGAGGTCATTGTTTACAGAGTTCACAGTTGGGTTAGATTGATTATTACTTTTCTCCTCTGGTAATAAACAGAGCATTCCTAGAAATGACGTTTTTCCTGAACATAAGCCAGAGAGAATGCCCCTCCTTTCTGGATCATGCAGGAGGTGTATCAAAGGCAGGCACTGGACTAACGAATGTAGGTCAATGAGGAACCTTTAAGGTAACCCTTTACCATTGGAAAACTCCTTGAGGGACCTCTTGAGGCCCCTATATCAAACTCATTTCAATAATTACTTGTCATTGTAGAGGAAACTTCTTCCTGTGCAATTCAAGGACCTAATGCCTATTGTAAGAAACCATACTGCTCTGGATAGCAGAACAGCTATAGAAGAGAGAACAAAAGATTCAGGAGAAGCTATAAAGTGAGTATTTTGGCAAACTTCTATAAATGAACAAAGACAAAAATTAAAAATACGAATAAATGATGTTGTCATTGAAGGTCTGGTAGACACAGGTGCAGATGTAACAATAATTGTATCAGAATTTTGGCATCCAAATTGACCTCTTCAGGACATAAATGTTCAGCTTTTAGGAACTGGAACTTTATCTCAGCTAAAATAGAGCGTGAGATTAGTCAAATATATAGGGCCAGAAGGACAGAGAGGAAAATTAAAGTCATATATGGCTAACCTAGCAATAAATTTGTGGGTACATGATTTGTTACAGCAATTGAATACTCAGATTAAAATTCCCACAATCTTAGAAACAAACCACAAATTAATGTATGTTTCTGGGAAAGATATTAGAAGGTATTATAAAGAGCATGGCCATTTATGTTCTACAAGAACAGGGCACAACAGCTGCTCATCTTTCAAAGGCACCAACAGCCCTACCTTTAAAATGGTTAACAGTTAAACTTGCATGAGTTGTGAAATGGTCTTTAACAACAGAGAAACTACAAGCTTTAGAACAACTGGTATAGAAGTACATAAATGCTCAGCATATTGAAGAATCAACCAACCCTTCGAATTCTCATGTATTTGCTGTTAAAAAGAAATCTGAAAAATATAGAATGGTAACAGATCTAAGAGTTGATAATAAGGTGATTCAGCTAATGGCCTCTATATAGTCTGGAATTCCTTTGTCTTCTATATTGCCTAAAGGATGCCTCTTATAGTTATTGATTTAAAAGATTGTTTACTCACTATGCCTTTACAAGAAAAAGACAGAGAAAAATTTGACTTCACAGTGCCTATTTATAATAATTCTTAGCCTTATAAGACATTTCAGTGGAAAATTCTCCCACAGGGAATGCTAAATAGCCCTACCCTATGCCAATATTTTGTAAATCAGCTATTGGAAATGATATGAAAGTAATTTCCTGAATCTATAATTTACCATTACATGGATGACATTTTACTATTTGATTGAAATGTAGATACTTTTGAAAGAATGTTTGAAGAAGTAAAGAAAATTTTGCCTTGTTGGGGATTACAGATTGCTTCTAAAAATACACAGAGGAGATTTTTATCAATTATTTAGGCTATAAAATAGGTTTACAAAAAAATTGATCAACAGAGTTGCAAGTTAGGAGAGATTGATTGCAGATTATTAATGACTTTCAAAGATGACTAGGAGACATTTCCTATCTATGGCCCACTACTATTGGGATAAAACCTGATGAACTGAGTAATTTGGTCAAAACCTTAGATGGTGACAAAGACTTAAATAGTCCCAGGAAATGACCAGCTGAGAGAGAAATGGCTTTGGTGGAAGAGAAATTATAGAATGCACACATGGATTGTGTTGATTTGAAGCTTAACTGTATTCTGGTCATATTACCCTCCAAGCATTTCCCTATAGGAATTTTAATGCAGAGGGAAGATATTATCTTAGAATGAATCGTTTTGCCATATAAATTGAGTAAAAAATTAAAAACTTATGGGAAAAGTTCTCTGAGTTAATCCTAAAAGGATAATTGAGACTTCATCAATTAGCAGGAATAGACCTAGCAGAAATTGTAGTACCTTCCACTAATGATGAAATTGACAAATAATGGACAGAAAATCAACTCAGGAAAAAAGCTTGCAGTAAATTTTTTGGGAGAGATTAAGAACAAATATCCCAAAGACAAGAGAATTCAACTTATAAAGAAAACTAACTGATCCTTTCTCTTATTGTACAGGAAACACTAATTTCTGGAGTCCCTACATTCTATACTGATGCAAATAAATTAAGAAATGCAGGTTCTGAATCAGAAAATTTAAGTAAAGTGGTTCTAAGTCCTTATGATTCTGTCCAAAAATCAGAATTATATGCTATCCTCATAGTATTAATGGATTTTACATAACCTATGAACATAGTTACTGTTTCACAATATGCAGAAAGAGTTGTTTTGCATATTGAAACTACTGAATTTATACCAGATGATATAGAATTGACTTTATTATTTATTCAGTTATAAGAAATAGTTGAGAATAGCATTCATCCATTATACATAACACACATCTGATCCCATATGGGTCTGCCAGATCCTCTAGCATAAGATAATGCAGAAATCAATCAATTATTTATTGTAAATTGCTGATGGCCTCAGAATATCAAAAAACATCATGTCAATAGTAAAGATTAGAAAAAAGACTTTTCTGTCATGTGTCAACAAGCCAAGAAAATTATAAAAAATGCCCTACTTGTTCTTTATACAACCAGACACCATTATCTGCAGGAAGTAACCCAAAGGGTACTTGAAGGAATGAAATTTGGCAGATGAATGTGTTTCATTTTGTAGAACTTTGAAAACTAAAATATGTACACCACACCATTGATACCTATTCAGGTTTTCAACGGGCAACTGCTTTGACTTTGGAAAAAGCTGATTCAGTAATCACATATTTGCTAGAAGTTATGGCCATCATGGGTATATCTGTACAAATAAAGACAGATAATGGTCCAGCATATGTCTCTAAGAAAATGAAACAGTTTTTTTGTTTATTGTAAAATAAAGCATATTACAGACACACAACACAATCCTACAAGGCAGGCAGTTATAGAAAGATCAAATCAAACTTTAAAGGATGTGTTAAATAAACAGAAAGGGATGAAAAAGACCCCCAGAAATCAATTGCATAATGCTTTATTAACTTTGAGTTTTCTAAATGCTAGTGAGAAAGGAACAACAGGTGTGGAAAGGCATTGGATAGTAGAGAAAAACTACGGAATTAAGTCAGCTGGCATATTTTACAGATGTGTTGATCTCAGAATGGAAGCCAGGACATGCATTACATTAAAGAAGGGGTTTCACTTTTGTTTCCTCAGGAGAAAAAAAAAGCTATAGATATCAAAATTGATAAATATTTGATTTTAACAAGAGAGACCTTTTAATCAGAGGAGATGATAGTTCATCAAAAAGCATGGCTGTTTAATCTAAACTAACCTATAAAACTAACAAATGCTTTTCATTTGATCAAACAAAATTTGCCAAAAGAGAACCTCCCCAAAATTAGGGTTTGGGAAGGGTTTTATTTCCGACTTTTCAGAGAATAAAGGCATCCAGCTAAGGAATCCGAAGACCACTGGACAAATGAGACATCTGGAGAAAAAGAACAAATCATCCAGAGAAATGTTTCAATAAAAGGAGTAAACTGGCATTTTGGTGTATCACATTCCCAACAGGATAAAATTTCATATATCAGGATAAAATTTCATATAACTCGATAAAATTTCATATATCATCTCAAATGTTTGTTTCTATTGTTCTCTACACACATATAAAGCAAATAGTCTTATAGTCCCAGTCTAATTAAAGGTTAAAGCTGACTTTGGAATTGAAGTCTGACTTTCTCTTTCTCTAAAAACAAAACATGCCTTTAAAAGTAAAATCCAAAATCTCTGTCTCATGTTAGAAGAGCCACCTGATATGGGATAGAAGAAAAATAAATATATAAGGACTATTTTATTGCCTTTACTCTCATACCCTTTGGTTTTATGTTGATCTTTAACAACTTTTCTTAAGGCATAAATATTATCTTGAAATTTATAAGATTAATATACACACATTTTGAAGTTTTGTCATGATATTAATGGTCATATAGAGTATTAACTAATTCTAAAAAAGCTTTCATTTACTTTCCTGTACACGATTTCAGGTTTGAGTCTCTATCAGTTTTCTGCAGTGAACCAGAAGCCTTTGAGGTCTCAAAAAGGAGGATGGGGCCCCACAACAACAACTGCACCAGGAGTATAATAATACCACTAAGCTGAAAAACACCACCAAAAGACTGTCTTTGGACTATGAACAGCTCAGAATGTTTCAAGGTGGCTAGCTGAGATGATCCAACCTCACAGACTACTCTCATCAGAATTTGAGACAAGTACTACATTTTCCCATTAGGCAGAGACTGGACAACAAATGATACAACTATCTCTCCCAGGACTTGACAATTAACTCAAAATTTTCTTTTTAGGATCCCCTAAAAATATCATTACCCCAGACAGCAGAAAGTAAATTTAAGAACATAAATGTCCACATTCCCAAGAGGTGCAGAAAACGAAAGTGTATTCCCACTTCTTGTCTTTCAAACACGTGTTCCTTGGCAGCTCTTCCATGCCAGTCACCCTGGTCTCTGCAGTGGGCTCTGATGCCAAGTGTCTAGATCAAATGATACACCGTCTCTGCCACCTCGAGATTCAGGAAGGAGTGCTTGAGTTGGTGCAGCAGGAGTTACCCCTATCTGAGAAGCAGCTTGAGCAGGAGAAGGGCATGCTGGTGGGGAGGAGGCTGCCAGCTCACAGAAGCGAAGGAAAGCTGCCAGACTTCACTCTGCAGTGGTGTGCCAGAGCAGCTCTGGAAACTCAGGACCAGGAGCCAGCATCTCTGTGTCCATGCCATGGATGTTGGCTCAAGACCCTGGGATTTTTTTGATGTTAAATTTTATGATACTCTCAAATAAAATTCCAATATAAATTAAACTATTAGGGTTGATTTAATACAATAACAAAGTTTAAGGCATGGAATCTGAGAATGGGAAGAATGGCTCTTCCACTCAACCAGACAGTGTTCCTTGATGATATTTAACTTCTACAAGGCCCAATCCTCTCATCAATATTGTGGTGGGGGATGGGGAGGACGGTTTCTGGTCAAGTTAAGGCACAGAAGTGGGAATAGAAACTTGTGTTGATTTTCTGGTCCACACTAGTTGCACAATCATGAAGAAGTTATTCAGTGCCCTTGCATTCTTCCCTTACCTACAAAATGATTACTAACTCTTGAAGGCTTGATAGAAACCTTACCTGAGACAGTTTGTATATCTTGCCAATATTCTTATTGCCGTAGTCTTCTGGAGAACTAAATGAAGCCCTGTATGTGAGGTGCTTGGCAGAGGGCCTTCACTGTGGTGATGCCCTAATAAATGAAGGGCAGTGGTTTATACGGCTTCTTGGATGCTGGTGAATTATCTGCACTTCCTTACATTTTTGTGAGCAATTGAGTTCTAGTTAATTGTTCCCCGTTGCTTTTATTTTCTTCACATGTTTCTAGAAATTCCAGCAACCATAGGAGACTTTTAGAGGAACGCTTATACACTGATTGGATTTGACTATATAAATCCCTCACAGGTCTTGAAACAGCGAGACTCGTCCCTAATTAGAGGTCTGCTTTTAAAAGTTGAAGCTGAGAACTTATTCTAGTAATTGAGGTAAAGGAAAATGTAGAAATCTCTTTTTCCTGAGTATGAATTCGCTGGCCCCAGGTCCCCCAGCTCTGGGACCCAGGTTCTGTCGTGGACACAGGCCTGTCTGACTGCCCCCCTTTAGCAGAGGACTCTCATAAGCAGAAACTGAACACTTCCTTTTTGTCTGGGCTACCACATCTGGAATGCTCTTCTTTCTGGGACCTTCACCCCATCTGCATTCTGTACCCTTCTGCTGCAGCCACCTCATGATTGCTTGTTGACAGAGCCCTTGGGATGGGTAGAAATTGCTCCATCAGCTCTCCTAAAAAAACTAGGGAAATTTAGAATTAAATTAGGATTCATTTGTCACAGTGCCATGTTATCCTACAGTAGACACCAGGCCTGGGACTTTTCAAACTGTCAGACATCACTGTCCTCCAATGTTGCTGCTCCTTGATGTAGGAGGGTCATCTGTCTATGTGTTACTTTCATTGGTTAATAA
>LOEQ01003518.1:74920-89683 GCA_001685075.1 Bramus lutescens
TGTCTTGTGTGTCTCGACACTCTACTGCGCTAAGCTGGTGGTTCCATCAGTCACTTCTTTGGCTTAGCAGAGTCCCGTGGGACTCAGGTGGGACTCTGGATTTTGTTTTGTTCCTCCCAGTAGTGTATTTTACCAGGACAGATTTTAGAAAGAACCTTTCAGGAACACCTCCACCTCCATGCAACACACAACCACAGATGGACTCCCTTCGTATTTTCCTTATTTTCTTTTCTTCTTTCTTCCTTTCTATTCATCAATCATATTTTTATTTTTGAGATGAGGTCTTTTATGTGGCTCAAGCTAGCCTGGAAGTCATAATTCTGCCCCAGGCTCCTAAGTGTTAGGAATATAAGCATCCACCAACACACCTGGCTTTGATCTGTCATCTTTATTCCACTAGTCAAAAGTCAATTTAATTTGACTTATAAAAATACATAGTTTTATCTTGTGTAGAAAATGTGAAGGCGAATGCTCAGAGATATGGACACCATTAGGTCCGGAGCCCTTCCTATAGGCAGGCTACAGAGAAGGCCCGGAAATCCTTTATTACAGCGGCAAACAGGCAGTGACTGCTATCTTCAGGTTGGTTTCCTTAGCAGGGGAGGAACTGGATCTTTTTTTGTTCTTGGCTAATTTTGCTTAAGGAAGGCATGGATGGTCTGCAAGTGCCCGGCTCTGAACCCTTTGTATTCCAAGTCTTCATGATCATCTACTGCGAGGCTCTGCTGCGCACTGCCTGCTCACCCCTGCATGGCCTGCTGCTCACCCCCACACTCTCACCTCCCGCACGGCCTGCTGCTCACCCTCGCATGGCCTGCTTGCCCCCACACTGTCTGCTCGCCCCCGCACTGCCTGCTCACCTCTGCATTGGCATTGCTCTTCGGAAGTCTCTCTTTGGATGTGATATCTCTTTTGAGCTCTGACCAGACACATTTGTCACTGGATGGTCAATCCCAGCAGAGGTCGTTTTGGTTCTTCTTGGCAGTTTTTCTTTGATTGTGGTAGACTTGCTTTTTTTTTTCCCTTCCCCAATCTCAGCTTTATTTTAGGCTTTTAGCTTTCTTAGGGTTTTAGCTGTCTCTGTCAAGCATGTGGGTGCAGGCAGTTTGTAGATGAAGAGCCCTCTCCTGCTGATCCTTCTAAGAGTGAACTTCATAAGTGGAGGCAGTCCATGCTCCAGATATATATTCTAGACCCATCTTCTGCTCCTCCTAGGAGTTACTTCCCCTCAGACCTGCCATTTGGTAGCTGGGAATGAGACTTTGGGAGAGCTCACCAAAATTAAATCCCACCTTTCAAGATTGGGCAGTGGTCTGTGGAGTGGGGACATGGACCTCAGGTTAAGTTCTTGGATAGAGCGGGTACCTTGATCTTTCAAGGCTTGCTTGCCATATAGTAACAAAGGAGGATATAACACCCATAGGTTGTTGTGAATCTTAGACAAGCTCTAATGCTTGGAAACTGTGATTTCTACTGTACGTTCTTAAGGAGAGAACAAGAGGAAATATATTTACAAGTTTGACCTTGGGTTTGATTTTGCAGGTTGCATTTAAACCTGCCGTGGAGGGCAGAAAATCCAAAAGATTTTCTCTATCATGAAGACATTTAGATATAGCTACACTACGCAAAGCAAGATCGTAATTCATTTGTTGTTGTTGTCTGAAGACTTTGTTGTTCATTACTCTTTGAGTAAATACTAAACTTCTTCCTTCTGATGATGAGTAGGCATTACACAAAGTATCTCCTCTCAAGAGGGATGTTCTTGATAAGATGCATTTATCAGCTCACCATTTCTCTTTTTGCTTGGATTATCAGCAACTCAAAACCATATCTATTGTCAAAATGTCTGAGACATCCAAAATGCTTGAAGCATATTCTTCTTTACCTTCTTATTCTACCTGGTATTTCTTTGGGGCCATTCAGAGCCTTATTGGATGCTTTTCTTTTGGTGCAAATCTTTTTCAGAAGTGTAAACATATATATTAAAGCTACAAATAATGTGGTTACATCATGAAACACTATAAATGCTGTCCCAGGAATGGGTGAGATCCTCTTCAGCATTGTTCTGTCTGTCTTGCTTGATAGTAAGAGGCTCTCCTGAATTTTAAAGCCACTGCCCAAACATCGTTTCCTACAAAAGGAAATGGGTGCCAGATGGAGGCACCAGCGACTACAGTCTTTTAGGTTTGTATAGGACATGCTTTGAGTTATTCCCATCTCTGTAGCTTAGAATGTCTACTCAAGTGGATTTCTTATTTTCAGTGTGTGTGTGTGTGTGTGTGCACGTGCATGTGCTTGCATAGTGTGTGCTGTTAACGCTTGACACCTGGACCAATTCATTTTCAAGCTTTCAAACACATATGAATCATTTGAAGACATTGTTTTGCAATCCAGACACTGAGCTCTTGTGTCAGGCCCAAGAGTTGCATCTTCAGCAAGCTCCCAGGCAGGCAATACTGATGCTGATTGTCTGTGGGCCATGCTTTGGGTAGTAAAGACTTAGAAGACGTGTGACCCAATCTGTCACATGGAAAAACCTGACTTGTCTGTGAGTCACACTTCCTAATCTCAGAACTGTATCGCTAGATCTGTTTTCTCTTTAAATGTGATTATCTTTCTTTTTTTAGAACTTATTTTTATTTTTTTCATATATTTTGGTCATATTATTTTCTTTGCACCCCCAGATCCTCCTAAAACTCCCTTATTGATAGTTCCAGTGTTTGCAGTGTTTTCTGCTAGGGATTTATAATATCTTTTTCCTCTTGATGACTTTCCATTTTCTTTCTTTTTCTCCCTCTGAACCCACAGCCCTTTCTGAAGGTGACTCCACAAGCAAATGTGCTGTAACTTGCTGCAATAGTGCTTGGGCTCAGCACCCTCATCTTAGAGACTGCTTGGCACATGCGGTAGGTTCCATAGGATCTTGGGTCTGTTGAGTGCTCCATGGATATCTGTTAGCTGAGCAATTTGCCTACGATTCTAAACATTTCGCATAATTAAGAAATGTGTAAGAAGTTGACAAGGAATAGAGACTTTCCATCAAACTCTTTCTTGCAGAGGCAGAGGACAATGTTTCCTGCAGTTGCTGGATTTTAATAACTTGCTGTGTGTGCTAAAGAACTGACCACAGGGGCTGGAGAGATGGTTCTGTGGTTAAGAGCACAGAGGATTTGGGTTTAATTCCCAGCACCCACATGGCAGTTCACAATTGCCTGTAGTAACTTCAGTTTCAATGGCTCCAACACCCTCACGCAGACATACATGTAGGCAAAACACCAATGCCTGTAAAATAAAATAAGTTAAAAAAATAACCGACTGCAGCAGTTATTAAGTGAACATGGGCATCTGTGCCCAACCAAGCACTGGTGAATTTGGAGTGACATCTCTGACGCTGAGCAGCACATATTTGGTTCCAGAGACCAAAGGTCCTCATAACCCAAGAACCATGTTAGA
Organism: Bramus lutescens; assembly: GCA_001685075.1. Lineage (NCBI taxonomy): Eukaryota > Metazoa > Chordata > Mammalia > Rodentia > Cricetidae > Bramus > Bramus lutescens. The sequence goes on from LOEQ01003518.1 coordinate 78,374, forward strand.
AATACTGCAGAAATGTGCTGTGAGGTTGCGTACACCAGCCACCATTTTCCACCTATAGCACATGCAGTTTACAAAGCCTTTCCCCGAAGCCCTGCCATTTCCTGCCTCAGTCAAGGTACAAAATAGGGAGGATTTCTTATCTGCCCACATGATGTGTGGTTTACTAGCACAGAGTCGTACTCAGCATGGCACTGTAGAGCTTCTGCAGCCCCATAATCCGACGTTTCTGTAGAGATATTTGGTAGATCATAATTGCTCAAGCAAAGGAAAGGCTCTACTTAAGGCTCTAAACATCTGTTACTAGTTATGCTTACGGCGTCAAAGTTCACTAATACACTGAAAAATAAATTCGAGCAAACTGAAGGCTTCCTGTGCAATACTTCCACCACCATAGCCTTGCATTTGTTGTGGTTTTGTGAGCCAGTGAGAGAGGTAAGCATTGCCACAATCAGCGAGTGGCAACTTGAGTCTGCATCAGACACCCACTTGGTACTTCTGCTGAAGCCCCAAAGCCAGTAACAACTAGATCATAAATTCCTCAGAAGTTTCGCTGAATACATGCTGCTCACATTTAAGAGTTGACCAAAACTGTGAGCATCAGAGCAACGAACACCTCCAACCTACACGAGGAGAGTAGAGATCAGGCAGCTTGATAGATGCCACCAAGCCTCTACTCTAGAAGACAAGGCTTTGTTTTTTCTTCCTGTGGTGGGGGCCGGGTCTTCCCATGACAGCAACACAGGGCCCTAAGAATATCAGCTAGATAGCATGTATATCCGTTTTGTGCTGTTCCCCCTTTTCTAACTCCAACTCTAGGAGAGGCATGGATTACACATGAAGGTGCAGCGGAAATATAACCACCCTCTTCCTGTGCTTGGCCAGGCTAAATGGAAGGAGCGGGGTTTGGTGAGGTACAGGAAGTTGAGCACTGACCTGTAGGGGACTGGTTATTTCCATGGAGACTAGCCTGAGTCTGAGAATGGACTTTCGTTATTAAAAGCAAGCTTCTTTGGTGGGGGGGCCGACAGGGATTGGAAAATTTTCCATCTGTTGAGTTGTGGTGCACGGACAGAGAAGGAATGTCTAATGGAACAAATATGTAGGCAGTGGATGGAGGAAAAGTGCATTGTTTACAATTTGAGTGATGCTTGGTATAGACTATGCAGTAAGCTGGCTGAATAGCCTGGTTATCTGGGGGAAAATGGAGAGGAAAACATTGCCCCAGCCCCCCCCTTTTGTATNCAATTTTTGTATCTCAGCAGTGGGCCTTAGGAAATACTGCCTTAGTTGAGGTAAATCTGGTGTCACATACCTGTGATCCTAGCACCCAGGAAGCTGAGGTAGGAGAACTGTTGTGAATTCAAGACCAACCTGAGCTATTATAGAATGCCAGGCCAAGATGTATTACATAGCAAGACCTATGTCAGAGAAGGGTGGGGTAGGGCAGGCAGGGTGGGGGATGTGGCAGGGAAGAGGAGGAGAAAATAGAAGAGAAAAAAAAAAGAAACACTACCTTAGTATTCTGAGGTGTGCTTGGAAGCTTCTGTCTGAAGACATTACCTCATTGACACCTCTTTCCTTGGATTAACAAACACCCTCCCTCCCTTTGCCTCTGGGAAGTTGTTAATTGAAATAGAGATATTTCCAGGGCATTAACAATTGAGGCAGTATGATGGGGGAGGGCAATCAGATAGGCGATGGAATCAAATTGCCCTTCCTGCTCAGAAACTGTTAGACTCCTCAGTGTGGACGTGCTGACTTCAGATTTGGTCTGGAAAATCAACGTGGCAGGCAAGGTCCTGCAGAACGGGCCTCTGCGGCTCTACCAGGCTGGGATTCTCTACCCCCCGTCCATACAGTGTTCCCAGGGATCTTGTGATGCCTGTGATGTGCTCGCTGTCCTGTTGCCCTGTGCTCATCTCTTCATCATTCACCCGCTGGGAGCTGGGTGTGGTGGTGTGGACCTGTAATCTAAGCTGCTCCAGAGGTTGAGGCAGGAGGTTATCAAGTTAGAGACCAGCCTGGGCTATTCGTGAGGCTTCATTCTGAGAGCAAAAATGGCTTACCCATTGGGCTGGCTTCTGATATCTCCTCTTACATAAAATCTTTCTTAAGCACCCCAATTGATGTCTCCTTCCCTTAGTATTGCCAAATGGTGAAAGCTGCTCCAAGGTAAGATGACATTACATGCCAGCAATTAGAGAGAGAGCTCATGAAAGGCTTCTGAACAGACTGGGGCCTCTTTTAGATGTTCGTTATCAGCATCTCCCAGATCTAAGGTCGACCTTTTCTTCTCTTGAGTCTAACGAGATCTCCTTACCTCTCTGAGTGTGAGTGCCCCACCCCTGCTGATCACAAAGCAATCCTTGGGTAGACTCCGCTCTCAGTTTCCCATAGTGTTTAGTGAACTTCGTAAGTCACTTGCAAAGAGTCCCGGTGTTTGCAGACCTAAAAATTCACAACATGCTGTATCTTTGTCCATATACACCTACCTCTAAGATAGCACCTTGCCTTCCAGACTTGGAGGAGCCTGTCTGCTCTCCATAATCGACAGCACGTATCTTGCCAAGCCCCAACATTGATGTACATCCTTCTCTATGGAGCCCTTTGCACATTGTAGGTGTTTAATAACTGTTTGGTGAGTGATAAACCATAAGATCCTAGAGAGAAAAATCTAGCAAAACCAGCTAAATGAAGGAAATTGCTCAAAGAGCTGTGAACAAGGGGCTGGCTGTGCCAGAGACCGTCAGGCGGTCATTTCGCCCGGATTGGGCTGCACCAGGCTGAAGTATCCCACTCAAGTAAGGCATCAGATTTTCAGGGAAAGAATCTTCCCTGCTTTTCCTCTGTGTTATGTCTCTCTCTCTATGTCTCTCTGTCCCCCCTCCCCGTGCGTATTTGTGTGTTAAGTGGGTGCAGGAGACACCGATGTGGACTTGGGAGTGAGCAGAACTATAGCTTTGAGCTTATTTCCAGCATATAATGAAGGTGTGGCTTTTCAGTGGCTGCAACCACATGGAAACACCAAACCTAAGCCATTGGTCCTCAGTCGGGTGGCAAAATGTAGGGCAAATGGTATTCCCATAACACAAAAAGAAAATAATAGAAAATAAGGATATGCACCAGTGTTTTACAGCTAGCCTCTCCTCCTCTATGGAACTTCTGGATTTGCACAATTCCCAAGAATTGCTCCTTCCCAGATGAGGCTACAGCGCTTAATACCAGACGCTGCCCAGCTTAGTTCTTGCTTATAACATCTTGGTATTTTGGGTTATTTCCTTAAAACATAACTTCTGTCTCCCTTTGTGTTCCTATTTACCCCCCCTCATTTTTTTCTTTCTTTTTTTGCTCATGGGACTGACTTGACTATATGGGGGGGGCTGAGTAATTATGGACTATTTCATAGTCTGTATTGGGGAGGTTTCAGTGGGTGCCAGTTTTTAGGGATGTAGTAAAGTATTTTGTGGGAGTCACTTCTAAAGACAAAAGGAGAAAAACTGTAACTAATTTTACCTTTCTGGAACAGCCTAAGGACTTGAAGTAAGTAGATCAACAGACTTTTTAAGAAATAAGCTACAAGTGGCCAAAAACCACAAGAGTTCAAATCACATCCGGTGTAGCCCTGGGAGAGAATTTCTGCTGCAAGAGGAAGTCTGCTCTTCTTGTCCTGAACTTCAGTATTCTGCAATAATGTGAGGGCAGCCAAAAGCTCCTGCTCTCACTGATGACGGCATATTCCTGTCCGTAAGTCATATCTGACACAAGGGAAACCGGGTGCCGCACAGAACCAGTCTCCCCAGTTGACATGCACAAACAGTGAAGATGCGGATACTCACTTAAATCAAAGTAATTAATTAATATTATGAATATTTTAGATGATGTTTCTCTTTATGTAACGTGCATTATTTTTAAAACACAGCACAGATACCTCCTTTCAACTCTCCCCTCCATGCCTCTGGCATTATTCATATCGAAACTTTCAGCTGGCAGACTTGGGAAATGCTCTTTAACTACAGCTCACATCATTAGTGTTCCTGCTGTCTAAGCAGAAAAGCAAAAGGCTTCAGGAAAACATAAACTCTGAAGGGGAATAGATCAGCTTCTCAAATGGTTTTCTTGTCTAATGAGTGCCCTCATGATTTTTTTTCAATTAAAATATTTCACAGATCTCAGAATGGTTAACCCAAGACTGCTTTGTTGGGGTACTCTTCATTTACTGAGATGTGGTCTGAGGTCCCTAGCCTTTATTCAGTTCTTGCCCTACCAGCCTTCTCTAGGCTGCCTCATCCCCTCCAGGGCCCTTACAGCTTGATATTGCCCGCTACAGTGCCTGGACTGCATGCTGTTCTGTTCAGCTCTCTGACAGGCGTTTAAGAAAGGTTCTTGGATATTTCTAAAGTCAACAAGTCTTGTGATGTTGTCTCTAAGCAACACATACCCTAAAACCTCTGTGACATTGCCTGCACATTCAATCAACTTTCTCTTAGATTTGTGTTTCCTACAATCAACAGCTGCCCAGTCCTGTTGCTGTTGACCTTGAAACATTGTCAAGAGAACTCTCTTACGTTTCCTTTTCTAGTTTTGCTGCCTTGGGGGAGGTCCCACCACCCCTTGCTTGTCTGGAGCAGGACATAAGAAGGCAGTCTAGCTGGCCTTGTGGGCAGAAACTGATTTCTTTTCACGGGCACCCTTCATGTTGCCCCCGATTACTCCACCTATAGAATGTCTTGGGTTAAGGTCCTTTCTTGCCAAAAATTCCTTGTGGTGGGCCTCAAAGTTCTATCAAATCTGTTTGCAGCTGTTCAGTTCTATTTTCTGATCTCTCTGTGTACTGAATCCCAAGAGGCAACTTGTTATTGCTCAGGGGGATGTTTGGTGTCATGCCTCTGTGACTTTCCTGGGTTGCTACTCCTGTGTGTCTAACAATAGCACACACACACACACACACACACACACACACACACACACACACACGCACACACACATTCTATAACTTTCATGCTCCTCTTCTGATGTTCTTAAAAAAACAACTCTCTTGGCAGACTTTATGAGGATAGTGTTTGTATTTATGTTTCTGTTGACATTAAGTTTGGACTGCCAGATGAAAGGATGATGTCTTTTTTAACCTCTGTTTTTGCTAAGGCACAACCCTCTTGATAAATTAAAAACATTCATGTGTACTTGAGTAAATGAATTGCGAATCTTTTATCTGATCTTCCAAAGTTCAATGCTCTCCCTTTTGTGTGTCTCTCCGAGGCTCTGTTTGTACTTGCTGTCTAGCAGTTAGATCTGGCTGTCTTTTCTTGCTGGGACTCAAAAACTCAGGGTCCATGCATCCTAGGCAAGGGCTCTGCCACTGAGCTCTATTCCTGGTTTCTCCAAGGTGTAGACAGAGACTGCGTGTTCATTTCCCAACTGCTCAGACCTGAACAATCACACAGAATCTATATTAGTTATAACACAGTTCGGTCAATGATTCAGACATATTTCTAGGTCACTCTTACATCTTGAATTAACCCATTTCTATTAATCTATGTATCAGCATGAGGCTGTGGCTTACTGGTAAGGGTCTGGTGTCTGTCTTCTTGGGCAGCTACATAATGTCTCCTTGACTCTGCCTACACTCAGATATATCTCTGTTTGGATTTCCCGCCTGGCTTTGTTTTGCTGAGCCTTTGACTGAAACAGCTTTATTCATTAATCAGTGGTAATAAAACATATTCAAATCATACAGACGGGAATCCCACATCACCAAGGTGCTTTGGTGTTTCCTTTGTATTAATCTTTGTGCAGCTTGAGGTGCTTCTAGACCCTGTGACCTGATGCCTTTTGTCAACTTTGATTGTTCTGGGTCGATGTCTTTTTATATATTGCTCTGTGCCCCACGTCCCCTCCTTTTCTCGTGAGACTTTAATCCCATGTATGTTGGATTTTTCTATGGGATTTCCTTGTATCTCCTGCAGAATTTTCTACCTTATTTTTCTGGAGCAGCTTCTACTTTTCTGTATTCCATGTTGTTAGTCCCCTTTCCAGCTAAATCCACTTACTGAATTAATTTTAATACCCATTCATTTGATTCATTCATTTATTTTTAGTAGTGTTGATCAAACCCACGGTGTTGTGCATGTTAGGGTAAGCTAATATCAACTTAGAATTTCTATCTACTTTTTATAGATTTAATTCCCTGGTGCAATTTTCAGTTTTATAGATTTTCATTAGCTTAGCAGCTTTAGGTGTTCAGAAGTACTTAAATAACTCATTGGGTCTCTAGAGGGCCTGTTTCTAATTTTATTTTTATTTATTCTTTATGCAATGCATAGCCTTCTGCATGCCAGGCAAGGAATTATGTCTCTGCATTGTGTTTCCACCCCCGAGCTTGCTCCTGTTGCTTTTAAAACAGCTTGTGGTCATGTCTCTTGGATGTCTTATAAAATTTTACTGATAGTTAATAGTGTGTACAAAGGCTACAGGTTCTAAATGATGCTCTCTCCAGGGGACCTTAGACTCTTCTGCTACACGACACTGTCAGTAGCCCTGCCCGGCTCCATTCTCCCTGAGAGGCCTCTTTCTGCGTGAATCTAGGTGTTTCTGAGGAGTTGGTAAATGCCTCACAGGAGTGATGTTGTTCAGACTGTTGGCTCTGCCTTGGCTTCCCTTCCCTCCTATAGCTTTTCTTGATCTGAGCAGTCTCACTGGCCGTGAACTCTATTTTTTGGTTGCTCTAGACTGGTAGGCTGCTGAAAATCCACAAAATCATTTGTTTATATCATCTATCTATCTATCTATCATCTATCTATCTATCTATCTATCTATCTANNNTCTATCTATCTATCTATCTATCTATCTATCTATCTATCTATCTCTATCATCTTTCTCCTTCCTTCCATCATTTTATTTCTTAGGGGCTGATTATTGTTTGGCCTCAGCCTTTCCACACGTAGCACATATGAAAGAGAAAAAGGGGGCAGTTGGGCCTGCCACAGTGGGGTCTCCTCACAGGGGCTCCCGGTCCTGCAAATCCTGGCTTCCTCAAGACTTTCCAGTGTCTTCAGATTTTATGTTTGAGAAGCCTTTTCCCACCCCTGTGGTGTGTGTTCAGTGGGCTGCTTGTTCTGTTACAGCAAGCTTTGATATCAACAAGTTGCTGTAAGACTAAGGTCCTCCCCTTATATCAAGACTGGGTAAGACAATCCAGGATGAGGAATAAGTTCCCCAAAGCAGTAGGGACAGCCCCTGCTCCCATTGTTAGGAGTCCCACAAGTAGACCAAGTGCACATCTGTCACATATACGTAGAAGGCCTAGGCCAGTCCTATGCAGGCTTCTTGATGGTTGGTTCAGACTCTGTGAGCTCCTATGAGTATAGGTTAGTTTTTTCTGTGGGTTTTCTTGTGGTGTCCTTGACCCCTCTGGCTCTTAAATACTCCTCCCTCTCTCCAGCAAGATTCTCCAAACTTGGCATCAGTTTGGCTGTGGGTCTCTGCAACTGCCACCATCAGTTAACTGAATGAAGCCTCTCTGATACAATTGGGGTAGTCACCAATCTATAAGTATAGCATAATATTGTTAGGCACCATTACATTCACATTCTTTTCTCCAATTGTGTTTGGTTCTATCCTACATCTCTGGGCCATCCATCCTCTAGGTCCTGGTACTCCAGACAGTGTCAGGGGTGGGCTCAGTCTCGTGTCATGGGTCTCAGGCTGGGCAGTCATTGGTTGGCCGCTTCTTCAGTGTCTGAGTCACTCTTACTTCAGCACATCCCACAGGCAGGACAGACTGTAGATCAAAGGTGGAGTTGCTGGTTTGGGGTCCAGTTCCTCCACTGGAAGTCTTGCCTCATCATAGGAGACTGACAGTTCAGGCTATGTATCTCTTATTGCTAGGAGTTTTATGTGGGTCATCATTGTAGATTCCTGGGAGTTTCCGTGCACCAGATTTCTATCTGTCCCTGAAAGGTGCCACCCTCTTTCCAGTCATTTCTTTCAGGGCTCTTCCTCTCTTTTTACTCCTCAACCCGAGTCCTCATGTTTCTACCCCCTCACGTCCCTAGTCCACCCGTGAGATCTCTTCTATTGCCCCTTCCCAGGGAGATCCAAGCAGCCCCTCCCACCTTGGGCCCTCATTGTGACCAAGCCTCTCTGAGTCTGTGGATTGTAGCATGGCTATCCTTTATAGCTAATATCCACTTCCTTGTGAACATATACCATGTTAGTCTTTCTGGGTTACCTCACATGGGATGATGATTTTTTTCTGGTCCCATCCATTTGCTTTCAAATTTCATGATGTCATTGTTCTTAAGAGCTGAATAATACTCCATTATGTAAATGTACCACATTTTCTTTACCCATAGTTTGGTTGAGGGGATTCTAATGTTGTTTCCATTTCTGGCTATTACGAATAAAGCTGCTGTGAACACAGTAGTGTCTATCATACCATGAGCAATTGTCCTATGGTATGATTGAACACCCTTTGGGTGTCAGCTGTGGGGTTGGTGAAGATTGTTTCCATCTGTAGGCTGCTATTTTGTCCTTTCGACAGTCTCCTTTGTCTTACAATTGCTTTTCAGTTTCACGAGGGCCCATTTATTAATGGCTAACCTTAGTGTTTGTACTACTGACCAGAAAGTTGTCTCCTGTGTCCATTCCTTAATTCTTATGACAATATTTTTTGAGTGCTTACAAGGGGCCACCACTGAGAAAAAAGCCACAAGGAAGAGAAATCTCCAGTTCTGTGAAGCTGTGGTCAGCGAGGAAGAAGAAAACTGGAACACCTCAAAGAACAGAAAGTACCACATGCAGGATCAGGCTGGATGCCAGATGGGAGACTGGCTACTTAATGCCCTCTCTAAGTGGGAATCACTGAAGTTTACATGACAGGAACAATTTAGCCTTGAAGAGATTTAGGTCCCAGGAAGGAAGGAAAAAGGCCAGGAACCCGAGAGGGTTGCCAAGGTGGATTAATGTTGTGAGATGCTAAATTAAAAATTTCAATAAACATTTTTTTCCTTTTCCTTTTAAGAGAATATTACTTTATACACTTCAAAAACATTTCTAATCTTGGCTAAGCAATTATCTCTGCCTTGTAAGTGGGTGTTATATATGTGCTACTTGAACTCATTTAGGAACCAGGTATTACAGCTCCTGAAGAAGTTAAGGTATTTGCAGTAAGCCTGACTTCCTTCAGCAGGGCTACTCACCTGGGGTAGAGCTGAGCTATATGTACATGAAATTGGGATATATTTCTTTAAATGTAATGCTGAGAAATGATTTATATATGTTTGAAGCTAAGTTTCTTTTAACCATCAATATGTCAGCCAATAAATCCAATTTCCAGTCAAAGAGACTGCAGACGAGAGGCTGCTTAAAGATTGTGGGTGAAATCAAGGGAATAAACACACTCCAGGCCTTTAGGGATGGGGAGCAGTGCACAGGACAGTGAGGGGATGCAGGCCGCTGTGAGAGAACACCTCCCAGCCAGGGAGGGAGCAGGAAGGAAAGACGCTGTCTTCTCTTCCCTCTCCCGCCCTTCCTCCAAAGCCAACTCTTCAGTCCAGTGTGCCAGACTGACGTTTTCTTCAGGGTTGTCTCAGCATTGCAAGGAGAAGGTCAAAGAATGGGCGTGGGGACAGGGAGCAAACTGCTGGTGATATGCACAGGCTAAGATTTGGTTAACAATGACCAGGACAGGAAGAGAGGCTACTGGCTTCTTCCATAGTTCCAGCCTTGGGAAGCTGTCTGACAGAGTGGCTTTCTCACACGGAGGACTGATGGTCCAGAAGGATTCCAATCATTTCTTAAATCCTTAAGACGAAAGTCATCTAGAGGAAGCTTGCAATGAGATTGAGCAAATACTAGGACAATGCAGAGTTTTGCAATCTGCGTAGTAGATATTTCACGCCATTGAGTGGCGCTGCTGGTTGGATTGCCTTCTAATGTCAGGGAGCCTGGAAAACAAACTTAGAAACGTCTTAGAGTTTTGCTTGCCTTGGTGGGATGAGCTCTGGACTCTACTTATGCCTTAAGCAAAGCGTGGCATTCTCATTAGGTGCAGGAAGGAATAGACTAGGAGAGGGAATGGAGGCAAAGATGTCAGTGACAGAGATGTCACAGAAGGGGCTTTCGGAGGAACACAGATTCATAATCATTGTTATTCAAGAGAATCCTTTAAATATGGTCATTAAAAGAAAAGCCACCTCCCAACAAGCATTCAGGATGTTGATAGGGTCATAGTGTTATGTTACAGAAGTGTTTTTGTTTTTTTTCTCAGTTCAGCAATTTAACAGCAAAATCTGGGAACTTTACTGCTCGGCACACACAAACGTGCCCATATGTATTGGTTTGCATAACCAGCTGCATGAAGTGTCAGTTTCCCAGGCCCCGGGACTTTGTGCAATCAGGCTAAATTGCATTCAGTCCCTATCTGGTATTTTTCTGTAAAACCTCCTACTCTGAACATCTTCTTTCTACATCTGCATACTGTATAATGTTCCATCAACTTTTTGTTTTGTTAATTCCTAACTTAAGCATTTGTTGTTTTGTTTACAGACTAAAAACATGCCAGTTTTTAGGAAGGGAAAGAGTAATGAGATGCTCTTTTTTTTTATTAAGGAAATCAATATTTTTCTTTTTAAATAATTTAGTTTATCTATGTATTTGAGTATTTTGCCTGCTTGTATATTTGTGAACTACATGTATACGGTGTCCGCAGAGTCCAGAAGAGGGCATTGGATCCCCTGGACCTGGAGTTACAGTTGGTTGGGAGCTGCCATGTGGGTCCTGGGAATTGAACCCAGCCAGTGGTCTTAGCGGCTGAGTCATATCTTCAGCCCTTGGAGTCCTTTCCATCAAAGGCTGGATGCACCATTTTGCTTCTGAAAGCCTGAAACGTTTTATATTCATAGCATTTTTAAAAAGCATTGTTGGTAGCTGCTTGTGTAAATACTTTATTCATTTTAAGCTCATTAAATCTCATGTGAATAATATGAACAGGTGCCACTACTGTTTTCCTCATAGACACAGAGCAGCAGAGAGCTGTGACAAGGTGAGATCATGACTAGATCAAGGCTACCCTCTAATAAAGAGAATAGTAAGGATCCAAACCCAGAAATTTGGCCCCAGAGTGTCTGGGCTAACCCATTGTCAACCAGTGGGGGCTTTTGTCTCAGATAATCCTGCTGCTATATGGTTCAGATGTCCATATTATGAATGGATGTGTTTATCTACTATTTAACTAACATTTTTAGGAGTTTCCTGGATGGAAGTCCTCGACTTGAAAAACCTGGGATTTATCAAGTTTGTTTGATCAAATCT
>LOEQ01003518.1:89698-104585 GCA_001685075.1 Bramus lutescens
CCCCCCCCGCAAAACATGTAAAACCCTGTAGGCCAGAGTTGCCCGATTTTAAACTGGTTCTTTACAATGAAATTACGAACTGTAATAGTTCTAGCAGGTGAGAGAGGGGTGTGGAGTGGCTGAAAGTGGCAAATGAACTAGACAGGGATCCACACTTTGTGTCTGCCCTCTTCCATTCACCCATAGAGCTTTTCTGAAATCTGCTCCATGGATATTTCACACCGCTGAAGAGTGTTGTCCTTATTGGATTGTCTTCGGATCTTAGGCAGCCTGAAAAATAAGCTTGGAAGTGTGGTGCTGAACCTCACGTGCCCTGGTGGGGTGTGCTGCCATGTCTCCTTATGTAGGGAGGCCCTGTGTGACATTTTGGAGTGGTTGCTGAATGTTCCAAAAGGGCAGGTTCTAAATGCAGATCTGCTGAGAAACACTGGCATGTATCTGGGAAAAGCAGCCCCAGGAAGGGCACGCACATGTAGAGAGGAGAATATTTAAAAATGAGAGAGAAGGAGCGAGGGGGAGGGATGGGGGGAGAGAGAGAAAGAGCAGGGGGAGAGGAAGAGAGAGAGAGGGAGAGAGAGAGAAAGAGGAGAGAGAGGGAGAGAGAGAAGAGAGAGGGAGAGGGGGGAGAGAGAGGGAGAGAGAGGGAGAGAGGGGGAGAGAGAGGAGAGAGAGAAAGAGAAGGAGAGAGAGGGAGAGAGGTGGGAGAGAGAGAAAGAGGAGAGAGAGGGAGAGAGAGAAGAGAGAGGGAGAGGGGGGAGAGAGAGAAGGAGAGAGAGAGGGAGAGAGGGGGAGAGAGAGAGAAAGAGAAGGAGAGAGAGGGAGAGAGGTGGGAGAGAGAGAGAGACATCACAAGTATCCTATGCTATAAATTGTCTGTGTCAGGACTGTGATTTCAACAACACTGACAAAGATGTGCACTCACACATTTCTATTCGTGTGCAGTCTCCTGACACAGGAATCAGGGCTAGCCTTACTGAACTTCCACACATGCGCTTCTGTCTGCAGCCTGAGCCCCTGCTGTCATCTTCTCTTTTGACAACTTGTACGCACTCCACTCACCTTCATTCTCTCCTGTCTTTTTGCCTTCCATAGGAGAGGACAGTCCTAAGAGTGGCAATGGAGACTCATCTGGGTCCTCCACAGATAGCCGCTGCTCACATCTCTCTCCCTCAGCCAGGCTCCCAAGGACCAGGACTAATGGGAACCATTGTTGGTACTACGCTTCAATTTTCCATTAGAGTTGGGTCTGCTCTGGCAGAGAGGAAACCACTCTCTAGATGTAAACTTGTGACCTGTGCAAAATGAATTCACTCTTCCACAGCACTGGAGGACCATTTAGTAAATTACTTTCATTGCACAGAATACCACCCTTGTGTCCCGGATGATGGAATCGTTGTCACACGGGTGAGCTATTTTTTCTCTTAGAAAAAGTGTACTTACATGAAAGACTGTTGATGGAGCCCCATGCTCGTGGGTGGGGTGGAGGATGTCTTGCCAACAGTCTACCAGGACAGGACATGTCTGACTGCTATATACTGAGTATATTGAATCTTGTCCATGAAGATTCTAGAAGGGCATAAGGAGGATTATCTGCAGGATTCACAACTGCATTCCTGGCTACAATTTGCAGCATTAGTATCAATGAGTGAGAAAACCATCACCAAACAACTGTATTTAACTATCAAATTCTGGCACAATGGAAGACACATCACATATGTGATGCCAATAATTTAGCAACAGCAGGATGATACAGGCTTTTAAATCTATTTTCTGGATGAAAGGATCATAGGCTGATTAAGCCTCATGCTTGAGGTCATGTGCATAAATCATGGCTGAACTCCTGACCCAAGGTGAGATGGCATTACAAGATGAAGCCCTGGCTTGGTACGTAGGTCATGAGACTGGCCCTCATGAATGAGGTGAGTGCCCGTGAAACAAGAGATGTGGAATTTTGTTCTTTGACTCTGCATTCCACTATGAGAGGATACAGCCATTGAAAAGTAGGGACATGTCCTCACAGGTTGTTAGATCTGTTCTGAGTTACGGTGTTCAGAACGATGAGGAATGAATGTCCCGTCTACAGTCTCAGCTATGGCAGCCTTAGCATTGTCTAAGACAAACATGAGGGTTCATATTTATTTATAATTTAACAAATTGATGTTTCAGGTTACATATACTAGAGAGGATGCTTGCTGTGGTCCAGGGCACCAGGAGGTAAAAGTGACAAGCAGAAAAGGTGAAAGAAAAGAGATGTGGTCAGGCAAGCGGCCAGAGCATGCAAGGCCAAGGCATGCAAATCATTTCTCTTTCTTTATTGACATTGTATGGACAGTAGGTACTTTTATAGATCATATGGAAACCATTGGAGGGTACTAGCAGAGGTGTGTTGTTGATTTACCTTACATTTTAAAGAACTGATAAATACAGACTGTGAGAGGCAAGGGAGAAGGTAAAAGGCCTGTTGTAAAGTGGCTGTAACAATCCAAGAGAGTGGTGATGGAGGATGAGACCAGGGGGACACTGGGTGTGGACGGTGGACGAGACCAGGGGGACACTGGGTGTGGACGGTGGATGAGACCAGGGGGACACTGGGTGTGGACAGTGGATGAGACCAGGGGACACGGAGTATGGAAAGTGTTTTTGGGGGTGGCAGGGAAGTAAGTGTAAAGATGACAGATTAGGAACTTGGTTTTGCGTAGTTAAGTTGGAGATGCCTACTGGATACACAAACAGGCAGACTGGGCAGGAAGCTAAGGGAATAGATCTGAAGTTCCACCTTGGGATAATGAGCTGAGATCGTCATTGCATTTTAAGCTGAGACCCTTGGAGAGTGAGGAGAGAGAGAGAGAAAAGAGAAGAGATTGGTTGTAGGGGCAAGAGATGGATGTGAACCAGAGGCAGAGAGGAGTCGTCAAGAAGGGAATGAAATGGGGGTGGGGGAAGAGCCCCAGAAGCCAAGTGCAAAAGCACGTCAAGGAAGAGGGTGTGATCGTCTGTGAGAAATCTATTGGGGGACTTAGACCCCACTATGAGGTTTACATGAAAAAATAACCAATGAGTAAATTTAATAAACAAGAACTGCTGTGGAGTATGGGGGCGTAGTACATGCCTAGAATCCCAAAACTTGGGAAGCTGAGGTCATTTCAAGGCCGACCGGACTATATAAGGAACTTTAGCCTAGCCTGGGTGATATAGTGAATTCCTTTATCAAAAAAGTAAGCAAGCAAGCACAGAGGCCACACCAGAACTCCAGATGGGTTCCTAGCCTTTTTGTCATCAAGGGGCTTCCTCTGGCATCTGATGGGAACAGATACAGAGATCCACACTCAAACAATAGGTGGAGCTAGAAGAACCCCATGGAAGCAGGGGAGGAAATCTGTTGCTTATGTAAGGCCTGAAGGAGAAGTAGTGCTTTTCAGAAGATAGTTTCAGTTGGATCAAGGTGATAAAAATGTTCAGGAAAGATACGGAGACATTTGTGGATGTACAATGAGTTTTAAGAAGTCACCAGGAGAATTCTAGGAGTTAGAGAAGGGGTGGGAGAGAATCTGATTGGAGCTGAGATCCAAGGCATGACCCAGAGTTATGATCTGCCTTAGACCAGACAGGATAAACAGTAATACCTGGGTTCTCTTACTTTATCTTTGTTGGTTTTCTTTTAGGCAGATTCTTTCCAATGGCTACAGCCTTACATCTCTACACATAACCAAGAAAGAGCCATGCTCCCCAGTGATGCTCTTAGAAACACATCACAGGCTCAGAGCTTCCTCTGAGATGGCTCGTTTTACATTCCCATCGCTAACTTAATCACTGTGGCCAAGAAGGCGTGGGACTGTAATTCCCCAGGTGGTACCTCGCTTCTGGACTAGTTTGTGTGAATATGAGTGTAGGTGGGTGGGTTCCTCCAGGAAAACTTTGAAATGTGTTCTGCCACACTTATTTGGAAGAAATTCAGCAGTAAAGATTAAGGGTTATGGGATCAATCTTTCTCTGTTATGACAATCAACTCAGCATTGACCTCAGCCAGTCCAAACCCCAGGAACTAATCAAACCCACTCACCTTAGCAATTTCAGTTTCAACCATTGGTTATTTGTCTTGTTTGTATCAGTCGAGATAGAATAAGTTTGGTCACAATAACAAATATTCTCCCCAGTCTTAACGGTTGGAGTTTTTTCATTGCTCACTCAAAGCTCTTCATGGGGTATCCGAACCTGTGATCTACCTAGCATGTGCTGACCCAGGCATTTGTGCTGTCTAACTCATAGCTTTACTGCCTCAGCATAAGACATCCCTGGAACATCGCACCAAGGTATGTGGAGTTTGGAGGGTTCGGGTGGGCTCTTCTCTGCCTTTGCTCACGAGTCACATACTTTTATTGGCCTCCCATTGGATAGAATTTGTCACATGTGAGACAGAAGAGCAGCAAGGATTCCTCTAAGCAGTTTTCTCTCCACACTGCCCCAGTCCCTACATTGCACTGGAGTGTGGGCCTCTGCTCATGTCTGTCTCTCAAAAACTGTGTTCCCAGTGTGCCCTTGTACTTGGTGCCTAGCACACACGCCAGACACTTAATAGCATCAGAGACATGCATGGATCGGACCAGTCCAACCTGCACATTTGGTCTATGGAGAACCCCAAAGACAAACGAGCTCAGATGGGGGAGATGATTAATCCAAGGTGACACAGTTAAAAGCAAGATGAGAGCTGTCATCAGAGAGGCTTCATGCGGCAACTGGAGGAAACAGATGCAGAGACCCACAGTTAAACATTAGGCAGACCTCAGGGAGTCCTGCAGAAGGGGAGGGAAGATATAGGAGCCAGAGAGGTCAAAGACATCACAAGAAAACCCACAGGGTCAACTAACCTGGGCTCACAGGGGCCTACAGAGACTGAAGTGACAAGCAGGAAGCCTGCATGGGACTGACCTAGGCTCTCTGCATATATGTGACAGTTGTGTAGCTTGGTCTTTTCTGGGACTCTAACAGTAGGAGCAGGGGCTGTCTCTGATTCTTTTGCTGGCTTTGGGAACTTGTTTCTCATACTGGGTTGCCTTCTCCAGCCTTAACATGAGAGGCACCTAGTCTTACTGCAACTTGATTTGCCATGTTTGGTTGATCTCCATTTGGAGGCCTGGCTTGACCTTTTCTGGAGAGAAACAGAGGAGGAGTGGATGGGAGGGGGGTGCAGAGGGGCAAGTGGGAGGGGAGGGACTAGGAGTGGAGGAGGGAGGGGAAACCTTGGTCAGGATGTATAAAACAAAATAATTTTAAAAAATCATGAAAAACTTAGGGAAGCTGATGTGTGGCCTACATCCAGGCAGCACTGCCAAGAGCTATGTTTAGGTGTGGAGTGTAAGGGGCTCCTCACTGAGACATTATCCCCCTGCAGACTGCTAATGCCAATTATGAGCACAAAGAGAGGATGAACTCCTTTCTCCCATAAAGCACTGTGATCTCCTCATGCCACATGCCTGGGATATTTCCTTGCCAGAAGGAGCTCCATTTCCTGATTTTTGTCAGGGTACTGTGAAGATGAACAATGTCCCATTCTTTTCCCATGGGAGATGTTGTGTGTCTGATGCCCGTTAAATCATTCAGGATCAGGTGACTCAACCTTTGTGTCCCTGGCAGAGAAAAATCATCTTTTGAGCTATCATGAATGGATCGTATTGATGCTCCCACTTTGCCTTACAAACAAAAGAGCAGGCTGCCTCTGGTCATCCACACCCCACTCTTGAGGTACAGTTTATTTGTTTATTTTTCTTTAATAATTGTATTAGTGTATGCTCTCTGTACAAAGCTATGGGTTTCATAATGACTTCTTCATTCAAGAATATTAAGTATGTTGAATTTGGGTCCTTGGTAAGTGCAGAACACACTCTTAATTGCTGATCAATTTCTCCTGTACAAGTTTGCATCCTTTAATTGGGAGAACTGAGATCATTAACATTTAGGGTTATTGTACAGAAGTATTTGTTGGTTTTACTGGTTGTTTTCTTAGTTGGTTCAAAGAGTGTTTCTTCATTTCTTTCTTCCATATTTTTCATGGAGCTCTAGTTTTCTGAACTACACACGTTTGATTCTTTCCTGGTTCTTTATTTATCTGGTCCCTTTGTAGGATTAATTATTATTATTTTTTAATGCAACCATGTAGTGACTTTCTTCCTTGTCTGTGTGTATCATTCTCTTAAGCATCTTTTGCAATGCTGGCCAAGTAATCATAAATAGCTTTATTCTGTGCTTGTCTTGGAAGATCCTTATGTACTTGTCAATTAAAAAGAATATTTTCTCTGGACAGAATCATCTTGTTCAGCAGTTATTTACTTCAAGAATCTGACCTCTATGATTCCATGCTTTCCCAGATATTAAGGAGTAGATATGTCTTTGTAAAAGAGTTGGGTTTTCTCCCTTTCAGAGTTTAGTTTTATTTGTTCTGCAATTTAAACAGTAAATTGGCTTGGAGAGCCTTTTCTCTTGGGGAGGTTCTAGATATATTTTGTACTTATTTGTCCATATTGTTCCCTAGATGTGGGAAAATTTTCAATTTCATTGAATAGATTTTTCTACAAATTAGGTTTTTTTTTTTTTTAATCTCAGCTCCTTCTTCCCTTCTACAGGGTAGCTCATCTACCCTGAAGATGATCAGGTTTGGTCTTTTGATAATGTCCTTGACTTTTACAAAGTCATGAGAATGCTTTAGTATCATTTTCTTTCTTTTTCTTTTGTTGTGGAATCTGTTGTTGAACCCAAGGTCTTCAAGAGCAGGAATCAGAAAAGGGAAAAAGAAATAAAATAGCAACAACAGTAAAATTATTAAGGCATGGTGGCTCCTTTTCTTGTCTCTCTAACAAAACATACAACATAAACAATGAAAAGGAGGAGAGGATTATTTTGGTTCATGGCTTTAGAAAATAGAATCTGTCATGGTTGGGAAAGTGTGGCAGCTGTTTCTTGCTTGGTAGGCAAGTACTTCATGACTTAGATATATCTTCATCTTCATTTTAGGTTTTATTTTGAGACAAACTCTCACTAAGTTGCTCAAACTGGCCTTGAATTCATTCTGTAGCTCAAGTTAGCTTTGAACTTGTGATCCTTGTGAACTTGTGAATTTGTGATGTCTCAGTCCTGGCACTCTTGTCAGGGTTTCTGTCCTGCCCCTTTCCCACGGTCATTAAGTCCCAGAGAAATCATACAGAAGTCTACATTAACCACAAACTGATTGGCTCATTAGCTCAGGCTTCTTATTAATTCTTATAATTTATATTAGCCTATTATTCTTGTCTATGCTAGCCATGTGACTTGGTACCTTATTCAGTGAGGGAGTCACATCTTTCTTCTTCTGTGGCTGGGTCACGACTGCTGACCAAGATTTCCTCCTCCCAGAATTCTCCTGTTCTCCTTGGCCCGCCTCTACTTCCTGTCTGGTTGTCCCACCTATACTTTCTGCCTGGCTACTGGCCAATCAGCATTTATTTAAAATATAATTGACAGGATACAGACCATTGTTCCACAGCATGGCATCCTTTAGTAGCTGGGATTATAGGACTGTACCACCAGGCCTGATTACTTTTTGTTTATGGCTGTCTCAATGTGATGTTTTTTTAACCTTGTCTTCCATCCACGGTATTCATTCTTCTGCTTAATCTAGTCTTTTGATGCTGTTTTTCATAGCTTTTATCTAATGAATTTATTTGACTTTTTCCAATATTTCTATTTGGTTTCTTTTCAGACTATCATTTTTTAATGATTTTTTTTATGTTACTGAATTTTTAATTCATGTTGCAGACTTT
Organism: Bramus lutescens; assembly: GCA_001685075.1. NCBI lineage: Eukaryota > Metazoa > Chordata > Mammalia > Rodentia > Cricetidae > Bramus > Bramus lutescens. The sequence continues at coordinate 97,489 of LOEQ01003518.1, forward strand.
CTCATCCACATAATTGACCTCTTATTCAGGCTCTGAGTTGCTGTCTTCACATCATTCATTGTCTTGGAAGACATTGCATATTTTAAAAGATATTTCTGTTAATTCTTTGAGAATTTTATACAATGTATTTTGAACACATTCGCTTCTCCTCCAACTTCTCCCATTATCTCTCTCTCCACTATGACCTCCCTTCCCATAAAATCTGAGTTTTCTTCATCCTCCCCTTAAAGTCTGTGTTGTCCAACTAATCTTGAAAGTAGGGACTTCCCTGGCTGTGGTTGACCTACCATGGGTCACAGCATTAAAGAAAACTGACTCTCCCTCTCCCAGAAGCTATAAAATGCCAATAGCTCCTCAGTGAGTAGTGGGATTGCATTCCTACCTTCTACCTCTAGGCTAGGATTTTTGTCTGTTTGAACTCGTACATGTCTTATGTATGCCTGTTTGAACTTGTACATGCCTTATTGGTGCGGGAGAATTGTCTGTATTCTGTCAATCATGTTATAAATAAATGCTGATTGGCCAGGCAGGAAGTATAGGTGGGAAAACCAGACAGGAAGTAGAAACGATGCAATGAGAACAGGAGAATTCNGCCAATCAGCTTTATAACTTATAGAGATCTCTGTGTGATTTTCTTTGGGGCTAAACAGCTGTGGGAACCAGGAAGGAGAGTAAACCCCAACAAGCAGCCGTTCATGTTACAAATGGTGCCCACATGGATAACTGCATCCACATAAAACCTGACAAAGCTTGGGAAAGACTAGACTCTGTGTAATTTTCTTTGGGGCTTGCCAGCTGTGGGGTACCCCAATAAGCCAGCCCCTCATGTTACATCTTATGCATGCTGTCATAATCATTGTGAGCTCACATGTGCAATGTCTCTCTTGCATCTAGAAAACACTGTTTCCTTGATGTTACTTCTGGCCCTTACAATCCTTCCAACCCCTCTTCTATGAAGATCCCGAGCCTTAGGGACAAGGGTGTAACACAGATGTCCCATTTAGAACTGAGAATGCTGAAATGTCTTATTATTTGCCTGTTGACCAGTTGAGGGTCTCTGTGTTAATTGCCATTTACAAGAAGCTTCTCTGAGTAGGGTTGAGAAATGCTCTGACCTATGGGTATAGCAGTAAGTCAGTAGGAGCCATTTTAATATGATGTCCATTTTCCAAAATAATAGTATTAGGTTCACCCTTAGGACCCATGACCTGTCTCTACATAGGTTCATGACCCTTTTAACAGTGTTAGGAATAGGTTTCATCTCATGGAGCAGGCCTTAGATTCAATCAGAAAGTGGTTCGTTACTCCCATAATACATGCCACTATTTCACCAGTGGGCATATCTTGTCAGGCTATTACAGCTTTCTGAGTTCACAGCCTGAAGAGATTGATGAGACTGTAAGGATGATTTCACAATAAAACCATAACCGTAACAGAAGGTTGAAGGTGTGAGAAATAATAGAGAGAGCATAATAGATTTAGTGCAGAAAAAAGCAGAGCAATCATAGACCTTACTCAAGCAAAATAAAAATGAAACCACGAAATTAAAATAAAAATATTAAAGTAAAAATTAAAATAATAAAAAATCAAAACAAAACCAGAAAATAGTATAATCATCAGTATCTCTAGTTTTATGTGGTGACTGTGGGTTTCCATTCCTGGGATATCTTTGCACTTTGAACTCTGCCAGTGGGCAAGCAGCTGCCGAGCTATCTCCCCAGTGTTCAAAAAAGACCGGCTAGAATGACTAGGTGAAATCTGTGCTCTGTTTTGCTTCTGAGTTGAATTTCTGTGTTGAACTGGTCCTCTGTCCGCCTCTCCCACTGAGAACAAGCTTCTCCTACCTTCAGCATGGGTACTCCATGGCTTGATGCCTGCTTCTTTGGTGGTGGGTAGCACTTCCTCACCACATTTTCAGTGTCTGTGGCTCCGGAGGGGCCTTGCATGTTTACCTTTGTAGCGGCATGCTCCCTTACCATTGCTCTGCAGCTTTGCCATCAGCAGCCTGCAGTGGTTGCATGAGTGCATGCTTGTCCAGCTTAACTCCAGTCCCATGTTCCCGTGTTTCTGGGGCAGTCTCTGGCTTAGTCAGTGGAGTGTGTGTGTGTGTGTGTGTGTGTGTGTACAGAGTTAATGGTACTTTTTTGGGTTTTATTTTATTTATTTTTAACTTTCTTCAGCAAAATAGTTTGGGTCCAATGTTTTTCTGAGGATTAGCTTCATCTCACATACCAGCTTGCAAGTCAGGGCCAGGGCCCTTCTCTAGGCACCCAGGTTCTTCCTCCAGCAGCACCCATCACAGCACACAGATCTCTTGTTTCAAATTTTGTTTTTGTAGGGTTTCTGGAGGCTTTCCACTTCTTTCTTTGCAACCTCAGAGCAGGGCAGGGGATTTTTCCCTTCTTTGCTTCCTGATTGGTTAGTTGTTCTAAGTTGGGTCTATTGTTTCCTCTGTAAACCTTACTTTCAGTATTTCTGGTTCTCATTTGGTCTTCTCACCATTTGGTGTGGCCTCCCTGCCCTTGCCACGCCCCACTGCTCTCTGTAGCCAGGGATCCAGTGTGTTCTTTAAGGTTAATGGTGACACAGGAGAGTACTGTTTGCCTCTTCTTTGCTGGTAAGAATTCCCATGGAGCTGGGGAGATGGTTCAGTGGGTAAGATCACTTGCTCTGCAAGCATGACCTAAGTTCAAATTTCTAGAACTCACATAAAAAGCCATGCATGACTGTGTGTGTCTGTAACCTCAGTATTATGGAGACAAAGATGGATGAATCCCAAGGGCTCTTTGGCCACTCAACCTGGCCAAATGTTGAGTTCAGTGAAAGACCTGGGCTCAATCTAATAAGGTGAATAGTGATAAAGGAAGAAACATGACCTTATGCCCTGGCCTCAACAGTACATTCTCTCTTTCTCCCTCTCCCTCCCTCCTTCCCTCCCCCCCTCTGTGTATGTCTCCCTCTCTCCCCCTCTCTCCCTCTCTCCCTCTCTCCCTCCCAGGTACCTTTAAAGACTTAGATAGGGAAGGAGTTTCCATGTGGTCCCTGTGTGCTCCCATAGACACTGCCACAAACCCTAAGACTACACAGCTGGTCTCGGATCTCTCCACACTTCTCCTGGGGAGACTTCCTGGACCAACCCCAAGCAGGTCATGAATATTTCAGCTTCACCCCTTCATCTTCATCAGAGAACCTGTCACTGCCAGGCCTTTATCATCCCATGGCTCTATCAATTTTGAAATGGACCCTTCTGTTCCTCTTCATCTGTCCAAAGCCTTTGGAGTTCATAGTTTGCCATCAACAGACAGAAACCTTCATCTCCCCTAAGCTGTTTCACTGTTTCTCTCCTGTGATGGAACCCGGCTGTCCCCAAGGACACTGTTCTCTCTGCGGCCTCCTCACATAGACACTTTTGATTTTGTGCCTTAAAGGGGAGTGTCTTCCTTACTCCCCCTTCCAGCCTTTAATTAATCATTGCACTTGCGTTCAACTTCAAAGACCACAGCCCTTTGAAGCACGTCGTCAGATGCTGCCACCTGCTACCTCACCTTGTCGCTGTCCTTCACTGACCTTCATCCTTGGCTCCCCCAGCACCTGCTCTGCTTCCGCCTTTATCTCTGGTGCCAGTGACAATCAGAGCTAGCATTTAGTTGGAAACCGCTCTTTTCCTGGACCCTTCTAGGCACTTTAAAACATTATTTTATCTAATCCCAATTGTATTCTGCGGTATTTGTTAACACCACCCTCATTTTATAGCTGGGTAGAGTGGGTGCAAAGAGATAACATACCCAGGGGTTCCAGCAAGGTCCGAAAGATAATCTGGTCCCAAGAACACGCCCTTACCTGGTAAGTTGTCTCCTTATCAGTATTTCTGGCAGCAGCATCTGTGTAGTCTTCCCTTGACTTTGCTGGTTCCGCTGACACACCACAGCCACCCAGTCCTGAGACTGTATTCATCATCTTTGCATCAGTTGTGACAGAATTCGCTTAAAATATTGCTTTCAATTATTTGTCAATATTTTGTACCATCTCAAGTCTTAGCAACTCCTTATTGAAAGCCTTCTGCTTCAGAAGATTCCCTGGGCTCATGGGAATTTCAAATCTTTCATCTGTATTGGCCCTGCCACTGTTCCCCACAGCTCAGCATACCTGAGCTCCTCATCTCCCTCCATTGGCTGATGACAAGGTTGAGGAGTACTTTATAACTAGCTATGTGACATTGTAGAATAAAGCACCAATTTGCCCACAGTTCTGTGAGTCAGAATTGGGAAGAGATTGCTGGATGGTTCTTCATCCCCACATCTTCTGGAGTCTCTCATGGGGCTGTAGTCAGACAGTGGATGAACTTAGAGGAGATGGCTTGGTTTACTGGAGCCTTGATGGTGACTATGAGATCTCTCTCTCTCTTTCTCTCTCTCTCTCTCTCCCTCCCGCCCTTCTCCCCATGCTTATCAGGGTGGCATTCCACATGTTTCCTTTAGGCTTCCCTGCTTGCCGCTGGATCTCAAAAGTAAGCATTCTATTTAGCAAAGGTGGCAGCTGCAGATCCTCTAATGTTTCACTCCAGAAGCTCATCTATACAATTTCTGTTAAATTCTGTGAGTTAAAATGACATGTACGGCGACCTCAGATCTAAAGGGAGGGGGAAATTTACCCCTCAAAGTCACTCTGGAAAAGAGGTGCAGAATGCTGGTGGTTGTGGTGGGGTGCCTGTTGTAGCACCTTTGGAAACGCAATTGCATTGGGACACAACCCTTTCATTCTTTTCCCTGTAGCACCGCCTCCCAGTCCTCTTCTTCCTCCTTTCCCGCCTGGCACCTTTCCTGTCCTGATGGTCAGTTATCAGTTGATTCCATGTCTGCAGCTGAATACATTGATCTTTCTAGAGAAAGCCCACAAACTATCCCAAGTCCTCTCGCCTCTATATTATCATCCAGAATCTCCACCAATCGCTCAAGACAGCTGAACAGTGTAACGGCTTCCTGGATATTTGCTTTGCCCTGTCGTAGGCACACGTCACACCCCTCCTCTCTCCTTAACTCCTGAACAGTGCGCTGGACAGCAGTGGTTAACCAGCTCATCTTCTGGCTAGAACAGTATGCTAGACAGCAGTGGTTAACAAGCTAACCAGTTCATCTGGCTAACTCTACAGCATGGCTTTATGAAGAAAATGATGTAGTCACATGAAAAGTGCTTCCTTTCCACCCCCCATCAATGTGCACGAACCTAGAGCATTTCTCCTTCCATCTGTTGGTGTGGGTAACAGGTCCTTGAGCCATACTATGCAATTGCAAGAACTGGGCTTGGATGGCGTTCCCATAATTTACAGTCTCGTCAAAAACTTCATTACTGCATGCATGCCATTCTCCCCAATAGCAAGTTGTCTGTTTAATGAATCATTCTAATTAGCATACAAGCAGACTTTGATATTGCTACTTTAAACAAAGCAAGTGAAAACAAAGCCCTGTTTTGACTTCATATCTTGCTCAGTTACCAAGGTTTTCTTGTTTCTTGACAGAATGTCTCTACAAACCAATCTGAACTTCCAAATTCAGATTCTTCATCTCCTGTTCCCCCTCCAGCCATGGCTGATGAGGCTTGTCTCTGCTATTCCAGAGGAACTGCTCTTAACTTAGGCAATCCCATCTCTCCCTTATATGTGCTTTCGTTAGCAACTGGCATAGCTGACCACCCTGCTCGGCTAAAACTTGCCCCCCATTTCTTCCCAGTGACATGGCATATTGGTTGATTGACATCCTACCTCATCAGTCTCTCCTTCATAGCCTTTGTGACTTTTTTTCTAGATTACCAAGTGGGAGAATCTCACTGGCTACTCTGGGGGTGTCTTCTTCTGACTTCTGGTTGTGTTCTCTTCATGGAGATCATATGGAATGTCATGGCTGTAAAATGCAGTCCACCTCTGGGACTTCTAAACTGCACCTCTGTGTAGAGCTTCTCTCTGGCATCAGTCTTACATATATTGCTGCTGCCTGAATGTCAAAAGGATGCTTCAGATTTAACAGGGTAAAACGTAGGGGCAGAATTAAGTCTCTGCTCCTACTAAACAGCTGCTCCTCGAATTTTCACTTAAGCAAAGGGCACCACCATTCACATAGTTTTGTGTTGTAGAATAATATTTTTGTGTCTCTACCTTTGGATTGGTTTAAGGAAGAGCTGAATGGCCAATAGATAGGCAGGATAGGTGGGATGTCTGGGGAGAGAGAAAAACTCTGGGGAAGAATCTGAGAGATGGAGAATGTATCAGCTAGACATGGAGGAAGTGGGATGCAGGGTACTGATCAAAGCTAATGCATCATGTGGCAGAATGAAGATTAATAAAGCAGGTTAATTTAAGTTATAAAAGCTATTTGTTAATAAGACCAAGCTAAGGCCAAGCTTTTGTACTTAATAAGAAGTTTCCCTGTCATTATTTGGGAGCTGGAGTCCAAAAAATATCTGACTACAGTTTTGGCATTTTCTCCTGACAAAATTCTGGCAGCTACAGTAGAGCCTTTGCTTTTCTCCATAGCATCCAACCACCCATCAATNCATCCATCCATCCATCCATCCATCCATCCATCCATCCATCCATCCATCCTCCATGCATGCATCTATCCATAGTCTTTTCATTCTCCTTTAAATACATTCTGAATTTGGATGTTTCACCATCTCCACTATTACCTTGTTTAGAAACTGTCATATCATCTCACCTCCCATCCCGTTCCCTCTCCCGGATGACAGCTTATTCTGTTCCTAGTTGGAAAGTGATTAAAATCATTGCCTGTGTAATCATATTGCCTGATTCAAGTGACAAATTTATTAAGTAAGAGTCAATTCAGGTATCATGCCTTTACTTAAAATTCTTTAGTAACTTTGCATTTTAATTAGACAAAAATCAAATTACTAATTGTGACCCAGAAGAGCCCATCAAGTCTGGCCTCCACCTGCTTTCTGAAGTGACTCATAATCTTCTTACTCATTCTATTGACCAACTGGCCTGCCTTCCAGCCTGTGAGCAAGCCACACTTCTGGTTTCAGCCAACACTTTCCCACACCTTGGAATGATCACCTTCTCCTTGTTCAGGTCTCTGCTTCAGGGT
>LOEQ01003518.1:115737-131052 GCA_001685075.1 Bramus lutescens
TCTATCTATCTATCTATCTATCTATCTATCTATCTATCTATCTATCTATCTATCTTATAGTCAATCTATTACCTTCCTCTGTATATGACTTAACATTCTTGAGGTCAAAATTCACCTTTAATCCCAGCACTTGGGAGGCAGAGGCAGATGAATCTCTGTGAGTTCAAGCCTACCCTAGGCTGCACAAGATCAATCCAGTCTAAAAGAGAATCAGAGCTAGTGGTAGCTCACACCTTTAATCCCAGTACTTGGAAGTCACAGGCCTTTAATCCCAGAACTAAGGAGGAAGAGACAGGAAGGAATATGACTGGGTGGAGAGAGAATGTATGGCAGGAGGAGACAGGAGCTCAGCACATTTCATCTGAGGATTTGTGGAAACAGGGTCTTGCCCCTTTCAGTCTGAGGATTCGGTAGAGGTAAAAAGTCTATTTAGTGGCTGGCTCCTTTACTTCTATGATCTGACTCTGGGTTTTATTATTAAGACCAATTAGCTACATTACCCATTTGTAGCAATGATAACTGATTTTGCCACAAGCCCTAGGCTAACAGACTTCAAGTTATCAAGAGTTTTGGGTAACACACTCCACATGATGAATGAAATTTAACTAGATGCCCTCCCATACGGGGATAACATTTTCCTTCCTCAAAGGGCACAACCAGCCCCCCACCCATCACAGACAGCTTCTTTACAAACGTGGACTGCTTAGGCACTTGTCAACCATGTGGCATGGAACATTCCCCATTCTCTGAACCCTGTAAGAAGGTTTTTCTACTGTGCCACACACGCCTGACCTCTGCTCAGAGCCCCCAACACACAGTCTGTCTGTCTATGTTGTTAGCAACTTCTAATAAATCTCTTGCTGTCTGAGTGTTCCCCCTTAAACATGGCACCTGTGACCTTTCATCTCCTAACACAATCTATCTTTCCCATAGCAGGCCAACCTAGTTTTACATTAATGATTAAAAAAAAGAAACCTGAGTCCAGTTCTCATGAAGAAACTCGTAAAAGTACACAGGAATCTGGTTTGATCCAAGCAGTTCTGAACTAGGAAGGCTGGATCCTGCCCCAGCTCTGCATTGGCTGGCTATAGGGACCTGAACGGGGACATTTCAGTGGTAAGATGAAGAAGTCTTGTCAGGTTTGCTCAGACTCCTTTTGGTAGCAATAGTCTCAAGTCTGCTAGCTAGAGCATAAAGTTTGTATAACAAGTGGTCTCCAAAAGGAGTCATGCTGCTACCAGCCCACAGCACCATGGTCACAGGCATTCACAGAGCCTTGGCCATGCCCCCACACACTGCTGACGTTCTCTGGGAAACAGCAGAACCAAGTCTACTTTGGAGTCAGTTCAATTTCATCTATTTTCCAGCTCTCAACTCTGTGATAAAAACAAATCGAAGACCACCCCACACTAGCATTGTGTCAGATCCAAAGCAGGGATGAGAGGGGAGTTCTGAGGGGAGGGGGGCCTCTGATCAAGGCTGGAGGCCTGGGTCCTGTTACCATTTTGCAAAGCTCCAGGGAATCTGAACAAAAGAAACAAGGGCTTTGAAGGTTCCCCGCCAGGCTCTTCTTAAGAGCGATGGGATCAGGAGGAAAATGAAGCTCCTGAGAGCCTGACCAAGCATCTACTATCCCTGGCAGCCTCCCCAACACAACGCAATCACCTTCATCTCACGATTAAAAAAAGAAAACATGGGACAGTGGCTTTACTTGATCTCTTTGATTGGATCGTAAAGCTTAGGCCCTAAGTAAACATAGCTTCATGACCAGGCAAAGAAACTCAGGGCAGAGCACATGTCCACCCAAGACTTCATTTCCAGAAGAATGGGGCTTAATTTCTGTGTCATAAACGCTCGAATCTGCACAACTTTCCTCACTGGGACCATTCAATTTAAAAAGCAGTGGAAGCGTGAGCTCACTCGGTGGTAGCCATTAATAGCTCTCCTTTGGATGAACGTGAATGTTTACCCCACCACTGCCGCAAAAAAATAAAATAAAAAAATAAATGAATCAAGGCCTTAGTAAGCACTGAAAGAAGAGTTTAATATATTGGTTAAAAACAAAGTGCACACTGAAGGAATGGAATATGGACATAAGCCATAAAAATGGTTTCAATTTCTTTTGCTGTTAAGATACACGGTAAGAAACTAGTCAATTTCTGGAGAGTCACTCGAGGCGATTTGCATATAGAATGTTTATTGCAGGATGGCAGATGTGACTTGGATAGAGTGAGCAGGGCCAGCTCTTGTGGATTTTGCTGCCCTTTTCTGTGCAGGCTTCCAGTAGCAGAGGAAACACATCCCAGAAAGCAATTCCCGATGGAGAGTTACAAGGAGGCCCTTCCCACAGAGCTGGTTAATTCCAGCTCACTTTATGGTGAATCGATGGGGTGCTGCTTGCGTTTATCTTGTGAGATGAGTCCTCTTGAGAAGTTATTTCAACATCAAGAGAAATATTTGGTTTACTCCCGGCTCCAGAGGCCTTTAATTTCGTAAAGAGAAGTTGGAAGAACATAGCTTTACTCTGTGTACATATGGACATCCTTTTCCATAAGTCAGCGTGCTGCAAAGCCTTATTGGTTGGTTGCGGGGTTCTCTGAGACATTTAATGAGACAGGGAGGGTCAAAGGGGGTTGTGAGTAAGAGTGATGAGCCCCTTGGTTGGAAGGAGGATAATGTGCTCAATGAGAAAGTCAACTGGAAAGTTATCATTGACTTCATTCCAGACGGAAGAGGTGTTAAGATGCAAGTCCTATGACAGAATGGCTATCCTCTTGAGGGTCCCTGGGAAGATGTTCAGTGGTTGGGGGTCCAGGAGGCTGATAGAGTCCCACTGGTTGTACTTGCTCAGTTTCTCATTCCCAACACAGTGGTGGCAACAGTGGAGACCCACTTCCTCTCCTTACCTGGGCACACAGCAAAAACCTCTGCTGGGGTGGTCTTGTTGCCAGTCACCACTCACAGGCTCCAGGTCTCTCTGTAGAACAAATGTCACCTCCTAGGGAGGTCTTCTGTGACCTCCCTGTCTCAGTTTAACTTCTTTATGCACACTAGGGCAAGGGTTTCTTTGGCGACTCCCATGGTGGTCTTGTTCTCTTTTTTTTGTACGTGGTTGGTTTCTTTGACTGGTCTGTGTGTATCCCAGGCTCCCCCCCTGCCTCCAGGTTCCAAGACCTGCCTGGCACAGGCAGGTGACAAATGAGTGGGCTTGCTGACTTTTGAAAGAACTCTGATCTCCATTCCCTAACTAGTGCGGGAAGGATTCTCCCGCTGTTGCTTGATGTCCACCTGTCCTCTCCCAGCTCTGCCTTTCCCGTTCCCTGCCCCTCCCCCACTGCTCATTTGTAACAACTCTGTTGATTTCCTTGCTACTTCTCCCATGCCGTTGTAGAAGGAAACAGATGGGTAGAGGCTTTCTGTTGAATACTGAATATCACTCCCCATTGATGAGATCATTTTGGAATCAGCTAAAATTATTCTTCACACTTTTATGGCCAGAGAGAAAAATATCCCTGTTTTTTTTTTTTTTGAGAGCCAGGATGATACTGCCCGTCTTAAATCATGGTTGTAGAGACAAAGGCTTACCAGGGTGAAGCTGTTGACAGTTTTCCCTGGCAGAAGACTATGTTCAGTAAACTGTCCTCACCAGAAGCAAGACAGGGCTAGAACTGTATGTGTGGGTGTGCGCACGCGCATGTGCGTGTGTTTGGGGGAGGGCATGTGTGGGCATGTGTGCACATGTGTGCGTGTGCATGTGGGCGTGCATGTGTGTGTGTGTGTGACTACTTGTCACTGTATCTAAATATCATATCTGGGATGCCTTTAGACTGTGCCTGTGGCATCTATAGTATGAATGCCAACAGGTGATTACGTGTCCCTGGAAGGAATAGTTTTCACAGTACAATCTTACCAGCATGACATTCTTTCTGCTCCCTTAGAAATGTGGAAAGCACGCAGCAAGGGTGGTGGCATGCCCTGAGCATCTGAAAGGAGTTCCAGGTGTCACTGTCTGCCTGCCCTGTTGGACAATCTCCTTCCTCACTCTGTGGACAATAAAGTGTTTATGAATGTGGCTTCTTCAGGGAGGCATCTGAACTTTCTCCAGAGAAGCCCCCCAGTTGCTTAGAACTGATGACGCTGTGTTGTTGGATTCCAAGAGTGAGCAAACACAGCCATGGCACCTGTAGGCTATAGACCCCCTCCCCCACCCCGGTGATGGTCACAGCAGTTTGACTCTAGGCTAACTCTCTCCCTCGCCTTCATCAGAAAAGGCAGCCCTGGTGTGAAGCTACAGCAAGTCTCAACATCTCAGAGCAGGCAGGGAGGTCTGTCAGTAACCTAGCAACGGAGTAACAGAAGCATCCTCTTGATGTTTAGGTTTTCCAATAATGAAATGATAGTCATAACATTTTGCATTTAAACAGCACAGCCTCTGAGGCTTGCAAAGTCCGCTATGAATACAGAAAAGGTTCCCAAGAACCTTCTCTTCCAGGGCTGGTTAAATCCATTTTACAGATGGGTAAACAGGTTACAAGGGTCCCTGCCATTTTAAGAGGGAGAATTTGTGGGAGAGGATGCTGGGAGAACTACTAACCAATAGAAAAGGAGCCATGGAGCAGCTTATTTTTTTCCTCATTAAACTTCACAGCTCTTAGAGAGCAGGGAATGCTCTTTACATATTTTGAAAAGTGCTAACCTTCCTGATTGCTAAATTATAGATGAAATCGATGGGTAGGTGGTCCAGGTTACAGCCGTGCTACTGAACAGGGATTTGGCAATTGGGAAAGTTTGCAAGACATTTTCTAGAAGTCTGATTATTCTGCTATTGTTTTCTGAAAATGCAGCTTATTTCTGATCCCAAGGCACAGGCTGCTGTTTGCCTGACTCTGCTTCTCTGCTAACAGGAGAAAAGTGGTTTTAAGAGGTGATTGGAAATTTGATGCTTTTCTTTTCTATTGAGGAGTTGTCACTATACTTTCCCTTTGAATCTTGGGAATCTAAGGATGGATGCAACCAAGAGAGAATGGTGGAAAGCTGTGCTAAGGACTTCCTAGGCTGAATCCCCAAATCACTCCAACTGTCTTACTGCTCACAGGAATACTCAGATTCGGAGCTTGGGGTAGCCAGCTGAGGAGGCTGCTTCTTTGCAGCCTGATGCTGTGGGGAAGCCCAAGCCCTCCTGCGGGTGGCCTACATGGCGGCATCTAATCACCCAGCAAGCTCAGCTCCTGAAAGTCTTCTGCCCAAGCCCCAGGTGTGTGCAAAGAGGTCTTCAGGTATCTATTTTGGTTTCCCGACAATCTTAATCTTTCCATCTAAAACTTTAGATGTTATAGGACAGATACTTGCCACCTCTCCCAGGCCCTTTACAAGCTATGAACACTGTTAAATCATTGTGTTACACCAGCGAGTTTTTAGAAACATTTGGTAACAGAACCCCTCTTCTTTGTCCTCTGAGTCTGGAGAACAGGCTGAGCTCTTTCTTGATTCCCTGGAGTAAAGGTTTTGTCTAAGGCACTGTAGTCACCTGGTTTTATATGTAGGGCAGGACAGAGTGAAGCTCAGTGCTACTTGGGATGTTATTCATCGTGCATGATGCTTATGCCCGAGTGTCCATTTTAGAGCTAGAGGAGAAACCACCAACGAGAACCTCACAATAAGGCAAGGGCTGGAGAAGCTAGTTCCTTGATGATGCTAAGCACAGATGATGCTGAGTTCCTGCCCTTATACCAACCAAGGCCTCCTCACTCTCCACTGATGCCCCAGAGCGTAGAGACAAAGGTCAAGAGAATTAAGCTCTAGGTGGCTTCCTCCATTAGAACCATCGTTAAATGTCAGCTCTGGCTGCAGTGCTTGGTCACCTCTTGTGTCTAAACAGGTTTTCTTTATAAGGACAAGAGGAAACTTGGAATATGCAGTTTTCTTTGCAGAAACACTGTCTTGAGTTCCCAAGAATACCTCAGTGAACAGAGGGGATCTCACACAGACAAGGGCTATAGATGAAGCTTTGGCGGTAAGTCACCCAGGGGTTTGGGTGGTCAGAGCATGTAACTCAAGATGCAGCACTATACCTCTGCAGTTCTCAAGAGCTCAGAAGAAAGGCCTAGAATGTTCTAATGCATTTTCTTGCTAGGTCTAAAGCTGTTCACCAAACCGACCAGATAGGAATCCAGTCCAGGCAAAGGGCTGACAAGGAAGAGGGGGCTGTTGGTTGGCATTGTTCACATAATGTCAAGCAGCATGCTGCACAAGCAGTGTTTCCAAACACACAGGCCAAGGAGCCTTCACCCAGGTTGCTCAGTTGGCAGCGCAGGGGGCATCAGGGTTGCCTTAAGCAGTAGTAATTGGTAAGCTGAGTTATGGAAAAAGTGACCTAGGGAAGAATAGTCAGGCCCTTCAATAGAGAAGAATGCCGAGGATACTGTGGCTGTCAGCATGGGCATTGGATGCAGGGCAGGAGAGTTTCTTTGCTCACATGGAGCTGAGTCAGGATATTTCAGACACTGGCTTTCCTGAGCATTTAAAGATGCTTCACAATCCTGCTCACGCTTGCCTACAAAATTCACACAGTTATTTTTGTCATCTCACCTTCTAGGCATCTGGAATGTTTTGAACTATGACCATGACCGTAAGCTACAATGGCCCCATCACAAGCCCTGCTTGGGGTGGTGGTGACTTCTTCCTTCCCTGGATTTCTGCCCATCCCATGACAGTCACAGACCTTTCACCAACTCATGTGTCAGTCTTCTGCGCACTGCAGAGTCACAGCCACCTCCTTCTAAAGATGGGAGAGTAGGGGTAGGGTATCCTGTCCTTTTCTACAGCCCAGAGTCTCAAATCCGACCTCACCGGAGTCCTTTTGACCACTTGCCTTCATAATGGTGATTTGAATACTACTAATTTTAATTAAAAAAATAATAGACATCATTTTATTTTAGTCCCCAACCCTGGATGTCCAGGGGCACAGGCCTCCTTCCTTATGACAGGACAAAGCCAACATCCAACGGTCCCAGAGGGTGAGCCATGAAACTAAGCGGGGCTATTCTGGAGCCGTGGTATCTACTGCTGTTACCTCTGCTAGGTTTTGGACTTATATGGGGGCCGTACCCTTTTCTTCTGTTGTATCTCCCCCTTTGGAATGGAAATGTCGAACCCATGCTTATCCTGCTATTGAGTTCAGGAAGTATATAACAGTCTCACAGCTGGAGAGGAATTTTGCCTTTGCATGAATCACACCTTGGGTCTCATCCATATCTAATTTAGATGCCATTTAGATGAGACTTTGGCCTTTCGAGTTTGAGTGGATGCTGGAATAAATTAAGGCATTTGGAACTGTTAAGATGGAATGCATGTATTTTACATGGAAGAAAGATGAAATTTTTTTGGGGGGGTGGTTAGGAGATGAATGCTTGAGTCTGAAACCAATTTCATATGTTGAAATCCTAATCTCCCATGTGAGAGCAGCAGGAGATGGACTTTGAAAAGGTTATGAGGAGTGAAAGAATTAGCATCTTGATAAAAGGAGCCTCTAGAGAGCTCTTCTGTCATCTTTTGAGAGGGGACAACACAGAGACAGCCACCTGTGAGCCAGCAGGAGGACCCTCACCAGAAATGAAATCTACCAGTACCAACCTAGATTCCCAGGTTGCACTGCGAACTGAGAACTGAGTACCTGGTTGGGTCACCCAGTCAATGGCGTACTTTAGCACAGCCGGTGCTAAGTCAGGGCTGAACATTTTGCATGCCCTGTCTCCTTTAATTGTTTCTTTTGTAGTTGCTTGTCTTCTGTTTGTTTTTGAAACAGGGTCTCACTCACAGAAATCCCCTGTCTCTGCCCCCAAGTGCTCAATTATACCAAGTCTCCATTGGCGTTTGACGCTGACCAGTCCCTGGAGATGGCCTTGTTAGTTTACTTGTCTACTGCCAGTCTTCCTGAGAGCTGGAAGTTCGTCTGTATTACTCCTAGCTACCCCCCAGCACTGGGAATGGTGGCTAGCACAAGGCCCCGAGCAGCAGGTTCTTCTTAAAGTGCATAATCTAACTTCAGTGTTGAAAACATTCTCATCCTTCTTCTACATGTGAACTAACACACCAGAGCAATTCAGATTTCTGCAAGATGCAGGACTAAGATCTGAACTTGGCTCTTTGGATTTACCAAGTAGGGTAATGGTAGGTAGTTCCCTTCTGGGACCTTAGCTATACCCCACTTTTATTATCTATCTCCTTTTGATTATCATACATGGGCTCAGAATCAGGCAGACTTGGGCTTAAGACATTAATTTTTGCCATTTAGCTGCTGTTTGACCTTGAACAGCTTGCTTACCCTCTCTGAGCCTGGTTTGTTGTTGTTGTCTGTCTAGGGCAATAAATGATGATTTATTCAGAGGGCTGTTGAAGGAGAATTTGTTGTATCACAGTGGTCAGTCAATGTCTCATTTCAGGTGTCCTTTTGGACAAGTGCCATATCTAGGACTCCTATGATACCATGAGTGATGTCAACACAGACTCCCTCTGAAGTCCTTGCCATTGCTATCACCAAATGCCATAACACCGTGTGGGTGCAAACCACAGACATTTATTATGGAGGCTGGATGTGTGATACCATGATGCCAGTGTATGTGGGCTCTTCTGAGGAGCTCTCCTGAGGAGCAGTGTCCCGACATCTCACTATGTCTTCACGTGGGAGAAACAATGGCTCCGTGGTGCTTTTTGAGAAGGGCGACGGTTTCAATTCAAGCTCTGTGGCTTTGGCCTCCTCATCTCCTGGAGGGCCCATCCTAATGCCATTGCCTGGGGCTCCAGTTTCAGATTATGCCTGGGGTGGGGCACAGACGTTTAGTCCTGGCACCGCTCCATCATCTAGAGGAAATTAAAGGAAGGAATTCCTGAGCTTAAGCAGGGAGGGTGGGAGGATAGGAAAGATTGGGTACGAACAGCAAAGACACTGGCTTTTGACCTTAGAGCTCTCCTGGGGGCTGGGCTTTTAGGGGAAACAATGTATATATTTAAGAGTTACAAGGTCGACAGTGCTCACTCCTGGCATGGAAGCTGGGTGGCATTGCTATTTACTTTGTAGATGTCTTATTAAGTACGAACTCGGCTTGTAATGGACAGCTTCTCAGTTTCTGACTATCATGAGACACCTGTAGACAATACTGGCTTTAGAATCTGACGTTTTTCCTGGGAGCTTCCAAAGCAGCCCTGACTAGTGGAAGAGGACGGGCACACACACGTTTCGAACACTTGTGATGAGGCTGGTTCAGGCTGTTATGGGCTTTGTTGTGAACACTCACCAAGTTCTGGGAATTTGGCATGGAAAACAATGCTTTTGTAAGTTGGTCGAGAGTTTCTTAACTTGGGCTAAGCAAACTATATTGTTAGAATTTGTCTTCTGTTGCTTTTTTGCTTTCTTTTGTCATTTTGTGAGACAAGATCTGGTCTCACTTTACTTGCCTGGAACTTGCTATGTAGAACAGGCTGGCCCCAAACTCATAGAGATCCTCCTGCCTCTGCCTCCTGAGTGCTGGGACTAAAGGTGTGTGCCACCATATCTGGATGCTTCCTCCTTTCTCTCTCTTCCGCTCACCTCACAAAAGTCCACTTGGAGGGCTAGAGGACTCTTTGTCCACGGGATGAGTCCGTTTTGTGGATCTGCCAGGCAGGGAGTGCTAAAGAGTGCCAGGCACACAGTGCTCACCACAGTCTCCTCACTAGGACGGCTCCAGCACAGCTTGGCTGAGGTTTGCTGACAAGATGGCCCAGGACGTTGAAGTTTAAAAACTGCCTCAATATAAAATGAAAAGAAAGCCAGTAGTATGCATAAAACAAAATGAAACAAACAAACAACAAACAAAGTATCCCATGAGAACAGAGTAGCCCCACTGCATCCTCCTCTGTGGACTTTAAAGTGGAGCAGGAAGCTGAGACCCTGGATTCCACTCAAGGGTAAAAAGACTTCCAGGAGAGGCCACAAGCCCAGGGAGGTCATCTCTTGTAGGAGTAGGACATAAAGGCTTTAGAAGGAAAGGAAGGACACTTATTGAAAGAGTTTGACTACTTCCAGGTAAGATTTTTGCATGTGCAGCTTGCATTTCAGATGCCCTGGATGCTGAAAAATATACCTATAAAGAAGTTGGTTCTAAAACCTGGGTCTTTGCCTGACTCTTGGCTGCTTGGGAGCACTAAGTAGGGGAATATTTTCTGTCCACTGTACTAAACACAGTCACAAAACCTAAATTTGTTTTGATTTTTCTGTTTTCTCCTTTCTTCTTCTTTTCCCTCCTTCTTCTTCCTCTTCCTCTTCCTCTTCCTCTTCCTCTTCCTCCTCCTCCTCCTNCTCCTCCTCCTCATTCTCCTTTTTCTCAACCCTGGAAGTAGAGCTGACTCCTCAGTTGAAATGAGTTTGGGTTAAATCTCAAATAATTAGTAGCTAGTTCCAGCTGGCAGCTACTGGGATCCTGGAATGCACCCTGTCTGCTGCCTTCCAGGAAGAGAGAAATATGGAAGAATTAGCTAGGAAGCAGATATAGGGCAGAGAGATGGCTAGGTGGTTAAGAGCGCTTGCTGCTCTTCTAGAGGATCAAGCTTCATCCCCAACAGTCACATTGGGTGGCAGTTCAGAGCTGCTTGTAATTCCAACTCTGAGGAATCTGATGTCCTCTTTTGGTCTCCAAGGATACCTGTGCACACATAGTATGTGTTCACATCCTCCCAAGCAGATAGGGCTCTCCTATACCATCAGCAGCAAGAGAATTTCTCATGTCTGTTTTTGAGCTGGTTCACAGTTGTTTGGTGAATGGGACACAGGGGGCATAGAAAAGTACAGGCAAAGCAAAGACACCTGCCTGGGGTGGGCCTTCGGCTTCTCCATGCCTCCAAAAGTAAGGTGCTTAGCCATTTTTTTTCTAGCAGTAGGTCCTGTGTCCTGAAAGAGAATTCTCATATCAATAAACTCTCTTTCCCCCAACTTCCCCTCCCCTGCCGCAGCTGGCCTAGTATTCCATTCATACACTTTCAGCTGTGGCAGGCACATGTTGACAAGAAGACAGAATGACTTGGTCTGTTGTCAACAGTCACATCAATGCTGGCACCAAAGTTAAGTTGCCATGGTGACTGAGATGGTGGCCATTTACTGTGACTGGGTGTAGTGGCTGCCAAGACCAAGTGGTCAACTTGACAGCATTAGAGACAAATAACGAATCTAAATATAGACTCTACCCCTCAGAGACATGGTGACCATACTGGGTCACTTTCCTTCTGGGAGGGGCGGAGACTCGGCACATTACACAGGTGTACCCTTCAGGCTCTTGCTGAGTTGTTGTTCTTTAAACTTTTATTTATTTATTTTTATGTGTATGTATGGTTTGCCTGCATGTATGTCTGCCCATCACATGCATTCCCGGTGCCCATGGGAGTCCAGAAGAGGGTATCATATCACTTTAGTTGAAGATGTGAGCTGCCAGGAAGTTGCTGAGAACCAACAACCATGTCCTGGAAGATTAACCAGTGCTCTGACTACTGAGCTGTCTCTCCAGCCCCCACTTACTGAGTGCTTTGTCTGCTGACAATGGGACGTGATAGACTATTTCACTGGAGTGAATGTTTCATTTGCAGCGGAAAGTGTGTGACAGAGGGCTACCAGTTCCACAGAAGTTTCTATTCTGATAGAGAGAAATAAAAAGAGTCTCTTGAAGACACAACAGAGATCCCATCTTAGAGCTGCTACCTTGGAAAGAAAGGGTCCCACTCTTCAGAATACAGCACATATCCTAAGCCAACAAGCAGTTGGATGGTACAGTGTCCCCGGTAGGCAAGGCATGTGAATCCTGGAAGGAGAGGGTACAGGTATGATTGGGTTGACTTACTAGTGGCCTGTTTGGAGAGTTTTACTTCCGTCTCTACAACTCTAGACCTACAAGTTCCAGATACTTCCATTAGGGATACTGAGAGTACCAGCAAACTTCAAGCTGTGGTAACAGCTAGTCTCTTTGGGGTCTGTGTACCAGGAGAACACTGAGAGAAAAAAGACATCAGTTTGGCATAGTCAATTAGCCATGATAACCAGGAGACGGATTGATGCTGCACAGCGAGGCAGGGAGACCATCCTTGTACATCAAGTCAGGTGACTCTCCTCTGATGGTTCTGAGGGAAAAAGTCACGTGCCACACAAGGGCCTAAGCGTTTTAGGATATGTGAGAAACGAGCTCTGTCGAGAGTGAAGAAATTTCCAACAGAGTTGCAAACCCAGGCACCTCGAATAAGAAGCTGCAGAGGAGGCAGCGACGACTAGATGCTGTCAAGATAGCCAGCCCTTCTAGCTTACCCCGCGCTAGCCTGGTTTAACCATGAAAATTTCACGTCCTTGGTGAAGCAGGGCCACAGTGTCACGTGCCCTTGATGCAGCCTGGAAACCTGCAGCAGTGGCGGGGGTGAACTGTGTCCCTGCTTACCGTCCTCTGGCAAATTTCTTCAGAAAAAGAAACCAACAGGTTTCTGGGGGTGTTCTTTCTAAATGGGTGAGTCACACAAATGAAGCAGATATGCTGGGAGGGGAGGGGGGAGGGCAGAGGGGACTGCAGTGAATGCTACAGTACCCCAGACCCCTGCCTCTGGAAGGCACCCCCCCACACACACCCCAGGTTCTCTGAGTTGCTCCTGGGGAACTGCCTTGCCCGAGGTCATATTCCAGAATGTGTCTGCTCTAGCTTCCTGCCAAGGCAGGGTTGGAAAATGTGACTAGTTGCCTCAAGCTGCACCTTCTGAAGGGCCCTTCTACCTTCAGGATCCCGCGTGGGGTTGGCTAAGGACACTCCTGCAACTGTGTCTCAACTCTACTTCTTACGCCTGATTCCTTTTGCTCCTTATGGTAATTTTTCTCACAAACACTACACACACACAAATTGCCATTCCTTTGCTGTGGCCTTGGCCTTCGGGTCTCTTGGCTCCTGTGGTTGGACTCTGGAATGAGTCATGTGTGTGATTGCTGTGGCTCCCGGGTTCAACTCGCCCACTGCTTGTGACCACTGCTGTTACTCCATCCCTCCTGATCCTGATTTATTTTCCAATTTCCCCATGGGTTTTTTTGCTTAAGCAAAAGTATTTAATGTTTACTTTCTTATGCCTATGCAATATATGAATGTGTGCAAATATTTGTCTTATAAACCCAGTTCATATAACTCTAAAAAATCCCAAACAGTAATGATTACATTCCACAAATATTGAGCATAATTTATCATGTTTACATTCTGCTTTCAGGCATATTTTGAATACTTTATAGTACCAGTTTTGTTCTGAGTATTATTGAGACGCCCCGGTTTTCATACAAATATAAAAAAAGTATTTCAATCAACCATGAAGTACGCCAGCATCCTGTTCTCAAATTACCACATCTTCATCAATGGGGGGGGGNGCTTCACACAGTTTTCTTTTGCTCTTAAAGCTGGCCTTCTCTCTTTCAGAATCCTTGCTTGACCTGAAATTTCTTCCCCAGAAAGAATAGAAACATCTACACTTCCAGGATCCTGATTTTTCTTGCAGAACAAGATCTGAGTGTGAGGGTAGCATCTAAGTTGGCTATCTGCAAGATGCAGCTATGGTTGCCAGGGTGCTTTTAGAAATGACACTGTTGGAGATGAGAAAGCTGTGATCTCAGCCCAACATTTCCAACAGGATATATAGACTAGCATCCTTTTTTCCTTTTTTTTCTCAATGAAATGTGAGTTAATGGTATAATCCATTTCACTTAGGCTATGGTGCGGGACAATTCTATATTCTGTCAATTATGTTTTAAATAAACGCTGATTGGCTGGTAGCCACCAAAGAAGCAGGATGTGATCTACCCTGCTGAAAAAGGTACCAAGCCATGTGGCTAACATAGATAAGAATNGGGTTAATATAAGCTACAAGAGCTAATATGAAGCCTGAGCTAATGGGCCAATCAATTTGTAACTTATGGAGACATTTGTGTGATTTTTGGGGGGACCTAAAGACTGTGGGGAACTGGGCAGGACAGAAACCCCAACAAGCAGGCCCTCATGTTACAAGGCTGGTCTAAAAGAAAAGGCTAGGGTCTTGGAATGTGACATGGGAGGAGTGAAGCAGATGCCAGAGAACGTCCTATCATTTTTTGCTCTGCCCTTCCCTGAGTCCAGCTTTCTTCTACCTCTTGAGATGCCGCCTAGCTATAGACAAATGAGCTCCTATTCCTCAGAACCAGAGAGATTTACGTTAAAACGTAGCTTCATTTGCTTGACCCTTCCCCATGTCTACATGTTACTGTACAGGTTTGCCTCTCTCCTCCCCTCCTCCCCTTCTCCCCTCTCATGTCCTCCTCCTTCCTGCCCATCTCTATTGTTTTTTTCCTCAAGACTATATTATGATCAGGCATTCAGAGAATCTTCATTTTCACACAAAGCCATTTTCCTGCCAGGAATTGTGCAGCAGCAAACTCTCAGCTTTGAAGGAGCAATGAACCTAGAGGGTATACCTGCCAGAGCGCTGCTCCCAACCTGTTGTTGGGAGAAAACCTGCCGAGTAATTGCTGTTTCCCAAAGGCAGCCCCCTCTTCGTTAAGCGCTTGTGTCTAGCTCCATTTCTGTGAGTGCCATCAGCTCCTTTCACGGAAAAAGGAATGACCACCCAGAAGACGGAGGAAGCAAGGGGGTACTGTGGTCCTTTGCAGGTGTTTTTTCAGTCAGCTTCATGATTCTTTAATATTGAAGAAGAAAGGCTTAGTACTTGTCTCTCCACCTGCCAGTCAAGGATAGTCAAAATACAGTGGGTTTGTTTGAAAAAGATCATTCAAATTCAATATTCTTGCTTGCTGTGGCAAAAGGAAAACAATGAAAACCTAGAAATAAGCCCATATTCCAGATATAAAAAATGCTTGAGCAAACTGTGTGATAGCCACACTTTGGAAATGTGAGCCATTATTAAAATGCAATGAGTTAGAGCAAACAGATCACACCCAGAGCTCTGTCCAGGGCTAATCTACCAGCTTGACATTCACCCATCTCGCCCTCATACGGACACCCTTTGCTGTGGCTTTCACCATACACACCAAAAAGGACAACATTCTCCAGTTTTCCTTGCCAGGATATGACTATGATCTGGTCATGAACTATGATGCCATGTGAGGTGGACAGCTTTCATGGTGCAGTGTTGTATTGAGGAGTGGGTTCTTTGTTTTGTCCTGCCTGGCTCCCAGCTGCCTGGCTAGTTTATACCTGAAACAATCACACAAAACCTGTATTCATTTAAGCACTGCCTGGCCCATTAGTTCTAACCTCTTATTGGCTAACTCTTACATATTTGTTT